>SSNR01000681.1:149695-165533 GCA_006937965.1 Callopanchax toddi | reverse complement strand
CCCCCCCCCCCCCCCCCCCCCCGCCCTTCCTGCAAGCACAGCAAGCGATGGCTTTTCATACCGTACGATGTCACCGAGACGGTGGGCAGCGCAATGCTGTACACGGATTCACGGAAGAGGAGTCGCACTGCCCACCGTCTCTGTGACATCGTATGGTATGAAAAGCTGTCGCTGACTGTGGTGAACCATGGAGTCATGGAGTGAATGTATTTCTGTCTAATATATAATATAATATAAAGCAATTATAAGTTGGTTATCAGATATAAGAAGCTGAAAATGATTGGTTATTGTAAAAAGTCACTATTGTGCATCTCTATCATTTTACATTTTGTAAAAAATTATTATTATTTTTTTTGCTTTAGTCTGGGAGTGTGGGATTAATTTGTCTAACATTGACACACTGACTTTTTGATTTATGTTATGTTTTGCCCACAGATGTAAAGAGGAGTGTGTGTGTGAGGCTTGCAGAAACACCAGTGTGTCTATGGAGAGAGTGTGTTCTCTCAGCAGCCCTGACAGCAGCCTCAGCACCAGCTCATTTGCCTCCAACTCTCTTCAGTCCAGCCCCTCAGTCTCACCATGCAAAAGGCCCAACAGGTAATTTTTTATTTTTGGTTTCACTAGTAAAACGATCTATTTTTGATTGTTTAAACACACTCCTCCATCTCTTTACTCAGCATGTCGGAGGATGATGGGCATGAGAGTGGTTGTGACACCGTGGAAGGCTCGCCCACGTCTGACACGTCAACTTCTCCACGTGGCAACAACGCCTACCGTTACCTTAACAACAACAACAACCGCCCACCGTTAGCTGCTGTGCTGGCACCTCTGACCTCCCCTTCTGAGCAGGACAGGAGCCCCCGTGGCATCCGGACCATGATCGTTCCACCAATGAGAGTGCAGAGCAACAACAACACCCAGAGGACAGAGGAGCGTGTCCAGAGAATAGGTCAGAAGAAATGTTTTTCTTTTGTATTTGTATTTTTTGTTAATTAGTTCTTTGTGAAAGAAATATGTATGCACTAACACACACGGAAACATTTTTTAAACCACAAATGTGCCTCCCTCTGTGCTTTGGCAATTTGATTTTCAGGTCATATGGAAGCAGTAGGGGCTTACCGCCCCCTAGTGGGTCATAGAGGCTTTAACAGGTGATCAAGAGACACCAGCAGATATTTTCTTATATTGGTGCTTTTTACCACATGTATGCATCCATTATAGGCAAGCTGCTGGTATTGCCCATAATTATTCGTGACTTTCCTTCCATTAAAATTTTATTGAAAAAAATAATAAAATCCCTGAAGTAACTCTTAACTAGACTTGAACATGTGTGGCTTCTTTCCAAGAACATTTTATGAAACAAAACAAAACTTCAGGATTTTATTGAAAGTAACTAAAAGCAGGAGATTATTTCAACATAAATGTATTCTCTAAATATTTTAGATCTCTTGTGGAGGGAAAGGTGGATGCATGTTATTTGGTACTGTGCTGGTTTTTATTTTTCTCTGCTGATTCTCTCTGTACAGCAGTAAAAGTTGCACCAAGGGCCCTGATGTGAGATCAGTTTGACATTTCTCCACACAAGTTGATTTTAATTATCAGTGGTTTAAAACTGATACAGATCAGAGTCCAAGGATCAACTTTTCCCCCCACGACCCTTTTCTGAGTGCCAGCAATCTCTCTTTTCAAAGGATTTATAGTTTGTTTACTTTTTAATTGCTGTGTGTTACAAAATTAATTTAAGGAGAAACTTGTGATTTTATGGCCCCTAAATTGCAAAATTTAAAAGGTAGTCACTTTGTCCCAATGCTTTGTTGATTTTATTGTTGCTAAAATTCTAAATCTTTTATGTTATCAGATGTTCTAAAAGTAGAATATATATATATTAACCTGTGTAGATTTGATAAATTCAGCATCTGATTTATTCTAAACCTGCTTTTATTTTGGTGTGTTCTTGTTTCAAGTCTTTCTTCAGTTTTGCAGACAGCTCCTCCCGTCTCTTGTCACCTGATGCATGCTTAACTGGTTTTTGCCTTCTGTCTGCCCCAGTCTCAGAGTCCTGGTCCCGGTCCAAAGGGCGCTGCAGCCTCATAGGACATCAGGGTACTGCCTCCTCCATCCCCCTCCTCCCATCCGCCCCCATCCTGCCCCGGCAGCAAAAGGTGACAGGGCAGCAGCACCACCCCCCTTTGGGCTTTGGTCAGGTCAGTACAGGTTCTGCTCCTTCTCTTTGAGATAATGTTTGACAGGAACTGGAACTTTCATAGTGAACAGTCTCGGCCTTGAGAAAAATAAATCTGACCCCACCAGGTCGGACTTGTAGATTTACATAAGTGTGACAGCTGTGAGCTCAACAGCTGATGAGACTAGATTCTGTTTCTGATGATAACCTTTCTGTTGTGATCCAGTTTGGGTTTTAGTCTAAGTCGGCTGTACGTAGCAGATTTTTACTGATGATGTAATGGATGCATGTGTTAGGCCGCAAAATGGAGCTGCTGCTCGACTCTCGCGCTTCTGTGCAAACTGACAGAGTTTAAAGGAAGTGGTGGGGCAGAAATGCATTCTTACTGTGGGCGAGGCTCACTCAGGCTGAAACACTCTTATTGAATTCATTTCTAACAAAGTGGCTGCTTTCCCTTATAAGGGTTAAATGAATAATTAAATTATTTGGAGGCTCATAATGAAATTGCTACAGTAATTAACTGTAGTTTAAAAACACATTAGTCATCACTGTTAAATGTTTGAATCACCACAGCCCTTTTAGTGAAAACCATGCAGGATCCTTTAGTGTTGTTTAAAATGGGGTTGTGTGAAGACGTCTTGAGCTTTAGGTGTTGGGTGTGTTACTCAACACCACATAGCTTATATTTGGCTTTCTATAACTACATTATCCTCAAAGAAAGTAACCATCACTTTTTGCTTCAGTTTAAAGGGGAAGTGATTATTGGTTACATTCTTATATATCTCAGTACAGTGTACAGGAATTTGTTCTCTGCATTTGACCTATCCCTGAGGAACACAGGGCACCCAGGAGGCAGCTGGGGGTTCAGTATCTCTGCCCAAGGATACTTGGACACATGGCTTGGTCCTGGGATTGAGCCCTGATCTCCCAGTCAGTGGACAACCTCTCTTCCTCCGTCCATGTCACTACGCATTGCTGCAAGAATGATGGCTGCATGACAAGTCCAGCGGCTCATTGTCTGACTTGACATTTCTGCTTTGTAAGAAGACAATATTAAAAGGGAAAAAAGTCTAGAAAAGCACAAATGCATCGCCTCCTAAATGTTTTCCACTGACTCTAAACAGATCTCGTGATGAGCTGATCAGTAGGAGTGACGAAACAAATATGTCTGATGCAACATAACATATAAAAATCTGCAATATTTGCTCAAATTGCTATTGTTAGTTGGTTAAAAGGTCAATACTTTTTCTCCTGTTGAGTGTTTACCAGGAATCCTCTCTGAGACTCTAAACTGACGTTGTACTCTCTGCTGCAGATTTGAGAAGGCTTTTCTTGACGACATTTTAAAATAACCACATCGTTCTTTTCAGCACATAAATAAATATCCAGGGATGTCCTGCTGTGTGGCAGCTGGGAGGTAAACATGTTGTTGTTTGTTTTTCTCTGCCAGGTGCAGCCGTACGGTTCAAACCACAGCAACAAAGAGTGGAACGGCAACTATGGGCCACTGCGACCACACGCCTTCATCCCGCCTACTGTCCACACACACACCTTCACACACCTGCATCACAGCAGCCCCACACACTCTTCAGCCGCCCCTCACACACACACACTGCTGTCCTACCCCTCCAGCGGCCCCCTCACCGCCGCCCACCACCCCATCCTGCCTTCTCGCCACCCTCCTCCCCCTCTCCTCCAGCACGGCTTTGGGCTCTCCCACCCTCAAGGTGGCGCTTTAGTTCACCAGATGACCCTGGGCATCAGCACCCATCCCCTACACCCCGCTGCCCCGCACAGGCTCCTCCCCTCTCCAACCATCAACCCTCACCACCAGCCTGGCTACGCCCACCACCCGCACCAGTTCAAGCCTCCCTTCCCTCCCCCACCCCCTCCTCACCCATACCTTGCCTCCCCAGCCGCCTTCACAGGCTTCCCTTTGAGCCCCACGAAGCTCAGCCACCAGTTTTCTTACATTTGAGGAGCAGGAAGGAGACGCAGCAGTACCTCCTGATGAGGAGGCTGAAGGGAAAGTGGAGCGGGGCTTCAACCTGGGCAGGCAGACCCACCAGCAGAGCACACAATGAACTCCTGTGATGAAGAAAAGATGACACATATTTTATCATTGTGGATGGATTTTTAAAGAAAAGTGATTTTAAAAATGTTTTATGGTGTTTTGAGGACAGAAATCACAGTATCTGGAACCAGATGGGTTCAGGGGTTGATCATGTTTGATTGTTAGAGCAGCTTTACCTCTGAATGACTTCCTGTTAAAAAAACAAATCATGTCAGCCAGCGGAGGAAACTGCAGAGCTTAGAGTGAATGAATTTATATTCAAAATAAGGAAATCTTCATTAAATATGCGTTCTTTGCAGATTATCTCCCGTCATGAGTTGAAAAGAAAGATCTAATTCATGGCTGGAAATCACTCGTCGTCGTTGCTGTCGGGTCGCTCGGCCTCCCTTTCCCTTTATCTTCGTTGCCTTGTAGCAGCCGGTCAGATCTGTTCGTTAAGCCATCGCAGCTGTTTGGACCTGGATCGATTGCTCCTGTCTTTGATACTGCTTTCTTCTAGTGCCTTAAAACCAGAGTCTACGACGTTACTTCAGGAGCACCGATTGTACATTAAAATGGGCTTGCAGCACTTAACCTTCGGACTCTGAGCGACGTGGGCTTCTTATGAGGGGAACGTGTGCGGGTTTAATTCACTGTTGACAAACGTCGGACTTCAGTCTGCTTTCTAACTCAGAGTATGGGCTGCACATATAGGGCTTTGACTGAATTAGCTTTTTATGTACATAAAGAGTGATTTGATATTTTGATAATCGATTTCTATTCACTATAGTACTTAATTCATAACAGTATTGTCACTGTTTACTGTAACTGCAATACAATCTAGATACTCTGGGTTGCTGTGTTTTTATTATCTTGCATTTAGGGTAGATTTGCATTTTAGATTTTGGGAGTGGCCTAGAAAAAAAATTATCCTCGTTTTATGCATTTACTTTAAAATGCTTCTCAGTGTTTGAAGTAACCTATCAACTTAACAGTATCATTGCTGGGCTTTTGAGTATTAGAGTTGAAACTTTGTTGTGTGACGAAGCTTTTGTCCCTGTATTGAAGCCTGTTGTCAGTTTTGATACATTCCTTCAGGGTGGAAGCATAGCCTTGGACTTTTTGTTTCGTGTTCTTTGATTTCCAGCGTGTCGTGGAGTTGTTTATTTACCCGTCGTATCCGCTGGCGTTTCACTCCAATCAGCACCAAAGACTCTATGTTAATCATTTCTGAAGCACGGTCGGTAATATTTCTTTCGCCTCCAGCATCCTGTTGCAGTCGTCGATATTTGAATATATTGTGACATCTCTATTTTGAAAATTGAGGTTGAGGTTTTATTATTTTTTTGAGCTTTGTTTGGTAAATCGTATTTGGAATGTATAGATAATAAGCTGCTATGTACTGATTATCTGCCACTTCGTAGCTGTGAATTTAGAGGATTAATCTCTTTCTCGCCTGCATTCTCTCCTTTGTATTGTAGTTTTGACAACTAGATACAATATAAGTGGATTTTATTTTGATCAGAGTATTTTGAATGCTACTCCTTTATGCTAGTGCCTCTGTATATTGGCTTTGTTGTTCTGAAGTGATTGTAAACTGCTGTATTGGAAGTTATACGTTTTTTATTTTATTTGTTGCTTTTTGGTGTGTGTGTGTGTGTGTGTGTTTTCTGTGTGTATTTAGCATCAGTATTTCAAACGTAGGCTGGGGTCACTCTGATCTGTAACCAGTGTGATGTATTCTCGTTTTTCTTTGGATCACGTGGCTTTTATTTCCGTTATAGGACTGTATTTGCAACCCTTTGTACTGTATAACTAGTGCCTTTCTTCAACCAGTGGCTGATAGATGTATCAATATCAAAGCAGTTGGAAATTTGTAGATTAGTTCCTTCTTTAGGGGAGAATCTGATCTTGTTTTCACATCACAAAACCCCAAGGTTTGTTGGTTAGATTGAGATGAGTTCTGTAAACAATCTTGCTTTGGTATTTTTACAGAATCCTAAGAAAAAAAACATGTCAGGGAACGTTTTATTCACTAAGAACTCCGTGCAGTAGTAAAGAAATACAAGGCCTGAATTATATTCACAAATGCAAAGCTTTACTTTCACACCGTGAATGTATTTGTGGACGTCGAGATATCCAGTTTGGTTAAATGACTCTTGGTTTTATTCCTTTGGCTACGCAGCACGTCGTCTCATTTTGTGATCAGGATGTTGATCGTTCTTGTATGCAGCTATTTCCATTGGTAGATGTTCTGTGTTTCAGCCAGGGTTCTTTGTAAAATGCTTTATCCATCACTCGTTTGGTTCCAAAGTTGTCCCAACCTGATCTGATTATTGCATTAGTTTGTAATGGTTTTTGTTATATGACTTAAGTAATGGGTGTATTTTTGTGTGCTTGTTTATTATGCTACTGTTTAGGTGATTTTAAAGTGGATTCACTGTTTTTCTTGGAGTGCAGCCTGAGATTCTGTTAGTGTCACGGCACCGTAACGTGTACACCCAACTTTGTTGTTGTTTTAAAAACTGTGGTGTGCAGCTTCTCTGTGAAACCTGCTCGTGTCTGTTCTTTGTGTTGGTGCAGCACAGGTGGCATGTCATGCTGTAATCCCCCCTCCACTTTGGGTTGATTACTCCTGATAGATAATCTCATGTCCCTGCAGCTTCATGCCAACAAGTGTCATCATAAGACGACAGAGGGTTCACGCAGTCCAAAACTCAGCAAAGCATTAAGAGCCCGGTAGCCTCAAGCGACTAAACAGGCCCCAAAACTTCAGATTATTCTAAAACACGAGGAAAATTGAGTTTTCTGTGTTGAGTAAATAATAATAATCCCTCCAAACCTGCTTTTATTCGGCACCAACATATTTAAAATAAATCAACAAACATCTCCTTGGCTACTGGGCAGATAATCAAATAGTGAGATTTGACTCACAAGACTTGTAACAATGCTAATTATTTGTATTTAAACACAAACATGTAGACATGATTGCAAAATTACAGATGTTATTGTTCTAAATATGTAGATTTGTGTGGCTTTATGATTTGATTCTTTGATTTGTTTTGTTTAATCTTTAAATGCTACACTAGTGTGACTTGTAGCAACTGCACTGTGCAATATACAACAATATGATGACTGGGAAAATGCTAATTGTTTGGATGTAATGATGTGTGTCTTTACCAGTTTGCGGTCCCCCCCCCTCAGTTCTCAGTGAGTTTCAATGTGACCAAGCCTTATGTACTTGTCACACAAAGCGGGTTCCTTCTTGGTGACTCTTATTGGTGAGTGTCAAATTATGAATTTATTGTGTACTATGTTGAGATTCACTTTGAATTAAAAAAAGTCTTTTGCTTCAGTCACTGTTGTCTTTTTAAAATCATTTTACTGTGAAGCTGCATAAAGGATAAAGACACATGTTTGTGTTCATATGATGTCCATTTAAAACCTCCTAACGGTGTTGGCGTGGGGTTTGGTGAGCGTACAAACATCATTTTCATCCCCAAACCTTTTTTTTTTTTTTTTCTTCAAGAGATCAGTTAAAGCCTGACTGCTGTGAGGTGTGACTGTTTATTGATGTTTTTGGTGAAAAAATGCTCAAATTCTTCCAACACATTGCAATAAAACATAACATTTTGCAAATTTATAATTAAAAACAAACACTCCCTGATGTAACGGCAATAGAAAATCTATCAAATATTTAACATCCTTAGTGGAAATATACAGATTACCAATAAAAACATTCATTAGAGGTGGTGAAAGTTAAAAAATTTTTTAATTTTAAACAGATGGAACACAAGCCAAATAACCACATATGTTCATTGTCTGTAGATTAAAGGTTACATAATAATGATGCTAAAATTGGAGCATAAAGCAGCTGTATAGGATCAAGCATGTAAAAAATGATCTAAAGCAGCTCAATTAGTTTATTTTTCAGCACATTTTTACAACTTCTGTTGAGCAAAGTCCCGTACAAAATTTAAACCATGAAGATGTTAAGTAACATAAATCAACTCAAATACAGTAAAGATTTTATAATTCTTTCAAACAATATCAAAATCTGAAATTTAGCCACCTTTATAAGCCAGTGGGAATAAATGGGTCTTGATCAGAGATATAATCAATCAGCATATATCTTACCAGTATTTTAACTGCAGGAGGTTTAAAATAGATTGAAATTTCGTTTTCAATAAAGCAGGACTGAGGTTTACACTTGGGCATCTCGTATTCATGAATGAGGTTTAAAAAGGGTCTCGGATAAAAAGTTCCGCAGGAGCGACTGTAGTAACAACTACCACCACCAGGTGGCGCCAACTGTCTGTTGATCTCCGTAAATAAAGCAAAGCTCCTGTCATTTACTGCCTATACTGACTTCCGCTTGTTAATTAAACCTCGTTCTAAAAAATGAAATACAAATAAGATTAAGCCAAACTAACAGCAGCTAGCTGGGCCTTGGTCACTAAAGTTACATTTATATTTGCAGAGCTGATTGGTTAGCTAACTAGCTGTATATCAACAACTAGCCAAACAACACAGAGAGCAAAGTTATAAATAAACTCAATAGTTATGAGTGAGGTCTCAAGAAATGGTTAAGGTTTGGATGTTTGTCTCATCCCCTGAGAAGTTCAATCGATATCGCGCCCCCTAGTTGAAGGCTCTTATTTTGAAACGCAGCCAGCAGTTTTCCGGTTTTCGGCTGCGCATTGACGCGTCTTTCAGAGGAGACAGAGAGCGCCCTGCGGTCGCTTCTGGACTCCAGACTACACGCACAGCGCGGACGCTCAGAAGCGAGCCCAGAGAAACGCGTAAAGGAGACAAACTAAACCGCGCTCGTCTCCCCGCGGAGCCTCATGGAGAGCGGAGCCCTGCTCGTCCGAACCGGGGGCAGCTTGATCGGATGCCTTTCACCGCAGCAGCTCCGTTAGATGTTTTCCATCCAGGATTAATTGGTTGACCAATGGCTCCCAAACATGCGCTCCTCTCCAGCAGTGGCCCCGGGGCCTGGCGAGTGAACGGGAAAACACAGGACTCCTGTTTCCGGGCGGCGCGGGTCCTGGATGCAGTCAGCTCGCCGAGGAACGGGGGCAGGTCGCGGGTTCTGGATGGGATGCTGGCCCGGGTGTTTGTGGCCATCAGCGCGGTGCTGATCCTGATGATGCAGAGCTGTTTGGCCTCTGACGGTAAGACCCTGATGCTGACTTACTTTTCAGACTGAGTGATGCAATCAAAATCAATAAAACCACCTTTTATTAATTCATTATTTAAAAAAAAATGAATGGAAACATCTGTGTGGATGAGCTGTTGTGCATTCAAATGTCTTCATGACTGCGCTTTGAGCTGGTTTTCTGATCTTTGAAGGCTTTGTTGTTCTTTTTCTTTCTGTAGATATTTATTTAGAAGCTCAGACAGTTATTTCTTTCTTTATAAAAACCTATTTGAGTCACACACACAGGCCCTCCGACGTCTCCAAACACGCAACCGGAGCGGAGCGCACCGTGGACCGCACCGCTGCTCCGCCAAAAAAAATCCCCAAACAACCCAAACAACCAAAACCATTCCCAGCGCCTGTTTCTGTGCGTTTGAAGCAAAAAGTTTTTAATAATTAAAGAAGAGCTGTGCTCAGAGGATGACAGCCTCCAGCACAATCCGCAGGATGTTTCATGTGGATACAGTAAAACTCAAAGACAGGCAGGAAGAAAGAAAAAAAAAAATGGCAGCAGACATTTCATGGTTCAGCTTGTTCAGACCGATCAGGCTGGATTAAGAATTAAACACACAATTGAGTTAAAAACACACCATAAACACACGAATATTTGGCTGAAAAAAAAAAGGTTTACTGAACAAACTGAACTACAGTTTGATGTTCAGTAAGTATTCTGATTTTGGACTTATTATTTTAAAATTTCCAGTGACATAATCTTTATGATATTTTCGCAATATTTTGACTTCATGTTTAACAATTCCCACATTCAGTGCTGGATGAGCTCATGATACATGTGTGAAATCATCAATAGCACCATTTTAAAATGTGTTTTTAAACAATTAAACAGCTGAAAATGAAGCTGTCATCAGGTGGACTGAACATGATCAATTAGCCTTAACATTTAATTCTGTATTTCTAAAATGTTCTCTTAAGTATAGGCCTAAAGCATGTGTGTGCATATTACTCATTTAAACAAAAGAAAAATAAGTCTTCTGAATCTGAATTCCCAAGCTCAAATGACACCTAATAACCTGTTAACTGATGTAAAATATCTCAGGAATGAGAATTAGGCTTGGAAGCCCTGTTTATTAAATAAAATTGAAAACATAATGAAAGCCTTTTCCCCTAAATGTCTTGCTCGAAGTGTCATTAGATGACTGCAGCCTTCGGAGAGGTGCAGGTGAATTAAATGCACGCACCGATTTCATTGGGAAAGGAACGTTTATTTGATTTGTTAGGTCTGAATGAATAAATCACCCACTCGCTCTCAAAATCATGTCCTTTTTCACATCAAGCTGCTGTTATTTTCATACAAGACCCTTCTCTAAACATTTACTTATCCTTTTTAGAATATAAACTTTCATATTTTATCCATTTGTAGCCAGTAAAAGATGTTTTGGAGGCTGATGTTCAGATGCTGTGTGTCATACTGTGTGTGTGTGTGTGTAGGTGTTTTTCTAAATAGAGCAGCAGAGCTCTTCATTCACAGAGATCAAATAAAAGCATCATCCTCTCTCTGCATCCTTCCGTGGTTTGCAGCTGAATCAGGTGCCTCTCAGATGAAGGACAGCAAACATCAGAGGGATGAAGGAGTGATGGAGCTCGCTGATTATTCCTGCTGCTCTCACTGATGTTTTAACTCGCTTCTGTCTCCACCAGAATCAAGGTAGACACAGAAGTAAGACAAGTAATTATAGCCAAGTTCTGTGTGTAATCAGTGAGCTAGAGCTCGTTTTTTTTATTCCTTATTAGCTGAGATGTATTAGTCTGTGTTACCATGGGAACGGAGCTGCAGCTCCTCACTGTGTTTCTGCGTTTTTGTCCGTCAGGGATTGAAATAACATCTAAGTGCCAAGTTAGAGTGTGCTGCCTGATGATTAGCGTCAGATGACACACCACGGACGAGTGCTGTGAACTCAAACCTTCTGCTTCCTGTTTCTAAACATCCAGTTCTCCAGTCACTGGACTGAAGGGTTCTGGGAATTTTTCAGTTGAGTTAAACTTGCTGTGTGATGGAATTTCAAATGCTTTAAGGAAAATGTAGCTTTAACCCTTTATAGCTCAGATGACCATATTTGATCATTTTACATTGTGGGGTTTTAAAATAACTTATAAAAAACTCCAAAGCATCTAAGGATAAAATTAGAAATATTATGTTTTAAAACAATGTTAGTGAATAAGGATAAGATTAAAATATGTGGGTCAGGAACAGAACTGATCTAAAACGAGTGATGTATCAGAAGCATGAGAAGATATGAAGGGAGCTGTCATCTGTAACCATGGCAACATGACATATGATGCAGGGGGTCCAGAGTCAATAGTGGAAGAAGGGGGAGGGGCTGCACCCTCGGTTACAGCTGTCTAAGACTTTCGGCTCCCGGTTGCTGCTGGTTCTGTGGTGAAGTGTGAGCCTGCCTCCTGAACAGAGACATTTTCCACACAGACCTCCTGATCGCCTGAGCGTTTTTCTGTTTTCACATCAACATGGTTGATTACATCTTCTTAACTTTGAGAGAAGTTTTTTTTTGGCCTTTCTTGGATAAAAGAACATGCATGACTGTGCTTCAGGTTTTCAGTTGCAGCCTAAACCAGAAACTTTTATAAAAAAAAGTTTAAGGTTTTTTAACAGTAAAATAAAAAAACCCATAAAAATTGTTGAATTAATAACTAAAATAAATTGAGAGAAAGATAAAAATGTTCTTTTAAGAGTTCGCAGTAACATTCAGTGGTTGAAATTGAACATTTTGAGGTATTTCACTGTGCGCCCTTCAGAGGGTTAATAAAGAGTTTATTCAGTAATTTGTAAGTGGTTGTAAGGTACATATTTGTGCTCATTTGTAAATTATCTCATAAACTACTTGCTAGATTTGAATGAAACTCAAATTTGGACTTAAAGCTCATTAATCTGCAAACAAGCTAAAAGTATAGCTAGCTATTTTACACAAACACGTCTCAGAGCTCTCACCCCTCCCATCAGGTATAATCTCTGTGCCGCGCCTCCTCCGGACATGGGACCGTGCATTGCCACAGTAACAAAAGAGAGCAAAACACCAGCTGTTGAAACGTTCACTCAGGTTTTTCCTCTTTCTACGTCCAAACATTTTTTGTTTTCTTCTAGCTGAAAAGGTGTTTTTCTTTTGGGGACTCTGGTATTTTTTCCTAAAATTGAAGCGCTAACAGCCAGCTGTTTATCTCCTTCCCTCACTTATTCCAGGATGTTCTGCTTTAAAATGCTCCAGCGGGCATGAATTTAGAAGGATACAAGGAAGTGCTGCGCTTCTATGAGATAGACAGCTGGATTGTCCAATAGTTGCTTTCAGTCTGAAACCTATGATTGGCTGAGGTTTTTAGAGAACTGCGAGGGAACCACTTCTTTCATTTTTTAAAAATCGCCATAATATCTTTATGTTGGAACATTGTAAGAGGCATGAAAAAATGTTTGAAGCTAATTTGTTTTCTAGATTAGGTAATGCATCTTTAATTTGATCCAAGATGGTGGCCATGGCTTATTGGTAGAAAACAAAAATGTTTATAATTAATCCTTAAAATAATGATTTAACTTTATTTTGTTTTTAGAGAAATGAAACTGTCCCTAATATCAATATTTTATCTATTTATTCTATTTAGGTCCCAAAGCACGTCACACATTTCTTATAAATCTCATTAATCTTTGTAATGATGATGGAACACCTTGTTTTTGTAGGGGCTTTAGATGAATCTGNTATATATATACATATATATACACAGGTCCTTCTAAAAAATGATCATATTGTGATAAAGTTGATTATTTTCTGTAATGTTCTGATAAACATTAGACTTTCATATATTTTAGATTCATTACACACAGCTGAAGTAGTTCAAGCCCTTTTATTGTTTTAATATTGATGATTGTGGCATACAGCTCATGAAAACCCTAAACTCCTGTCTCAAAAAATGAGCATATTTCATCCGACCAATCAAAGAAAAGTGTTTTTAATACAAAACAAGTCAACCTTCAGATAATGATGTTCAGTTCTCACTCAGTACTTGGTGGGAATCCTTTATCAGAAATGACTGCTTCAATGCGGCGTGACATGGAGGCGATCAGCCTGTGGCACTGCTGAGGTGTTCTGGAGGCCCAGGATGCTTCGATAGCGGCCTTAAGCTCATCCAGAGCGTTGGGTCTGGCGTCTCTCAACTTTCTCTTCACAATATCCACAGATTGTCTCTGGGGTTCAGGTCAGGAGAGTACCACAGTAACACCATGGTCAGTAAACCAGTGACCAGTGGTTTGGGCGCTGGGAGCAGGTGCCAGGTCGTGCTGAAAAATGAAATCTTCATCTCCATAAAGCTTTTCAGCAGATGGAAGCATGAAGTGCTCCAACATCTCCTGCTAGCTAGCTGCATTGACCCTGCTGACCCTTGATAAAACACAGTGGACCAACACCAGCAGCTGACATGGCGCCCAGACCATCACTGACTGTGGGGACTTGACACTGGACTTCAGGCATTTCCCTCTCCCCAGTCTTCCTCCAGACTCTGGCTCCTTGATTTCCGATTGACATGTACTTTCATCTGAAAAAAGTCCTTTGGACCACTGAGAACAGTCCAGTGCTGCTTCTCTGTAGCCCAGGTCCGCCGCTTCTGCTGCTGTTTCTGGTTCTAAAGTGTCTTGACCTGGGGAATGCGGCACCTGTAGCCCATTTCCTGCACACGCCTGTGCACGGTGGCTCTGGATGTTTCTACTCCAGACTCAGTCCACTGCTTCCGCAGGTCCCCCAAGGTCTGGAATCGGTCCTTCTCCACAATCTTCCTCAGGGTCCGGTCACCTCTTCTCGCTGTGCAGCGTTTTCTGACACACTTTTTCCTTCCACAGACTTCCCACTGAGGTGCCTTGATACAGCACTCTGGGAACAGCCTGTTCCTTCAGACATGTCTTTCTGTGTCTTACCCTCTTGCTTGAGGGTGTCAGTGATGTCCTTCTGGACAGCAGTCAGGTCGGCAGTCTGACCCATGATTGTGGTTTTGAGTAATGAACCTGGCTGGGAGTTTTTAAAAGCCTCAGGAATCTTTAGCAGGTGTTTAGAGTGAATGAGTTGATCCAGATGATTAGGTTCAGAGCTCGTTTAGACTGAGGACCTTTTCATGATATGCTCATTTTTTGAGACAGGAGTTTAGGGTTTTCATGAGCTGTACATCATCAATATTAAAACAATAAAAGGGCTTGGACTACTTCAGCTGTGTGTGATGAATCTAAAATATATGAAAGTCTAATGTTTATCAGGACATTACAGAAAATAATCAACTTTATCACAATATGATCATCGTTTGAGAAGGACCTGTAGATATATATATATATATATTAGGGCCGGGAATCGATTAAAATAAATTAACTAATTAATCGCAAATCTGAACTAAATTAATCGCAGTTAATCGCATTTAAAAATTAATCGCAATTAATTGCATTAAAAATTAATCGCAATTCATCGCTTCTTTTCAGAAAAAATAAATTACATGTAGTTTACAATGTCCAGCCATGAAATATGCCAAAATGTTTTATAAATTATTTTTAAAGCTTTTATAATTTATGAAAAAAATGCATTTAAATTGCATTTCTACGGAGCCCGTCTCATGACATGGTGGAAGAATTAGTATTTCGTTCCCACGAATTATTATTTCGTGCGCACGAATTAGTATTTCGTGGGAACGATTTAGTATTTCGTGCGCACGAAGTAGTATTTCGTGGGAACGAAATAGTTATACCGTTCCCACGAATTATTAATTCGTGCGCACGAATTATAACGTGCGCTCATATTCCTGTACAGCTGCATTAATCGGGCGAACCTTCAGGTAGCGGCATAAACATAAACCAACACGATGGAAAGAGACAACATGATAGAGTTCTATTTTAGGCTGGGAATGAGCTACAAATGCATTTTGAAAAGCCTGGCATTGCAAGGGATCATCATAACGGAGAGACATTTAAACAGGATATTGAGAGCGAAGTTGCTGTACAGGCGAAGGTACGACCTGGACGCCGGGATAGATTTTATTGTCAACCAACTGCAAGGGCCAGGAAATGCTCACGGTTACCGGTGGATGTTTACAAAGTGTAAACAAAACGGAATTGCCATCCGAAAAGAAGACGTCAGGATCCTGCTCTCTATACTGGACCCAATCGGTTCCCAGGTTCGCCAGACCAGACGTCTCAGAAGGAGGCAATATTTTGCTCAGGGGCCTAACTTTGTGTGGCACATAGACTCCTATGACAAACTGAAGCCATATGGGATATGCATTAATGGATGCATCGACGGGTTCTCCCGCAACATCATTTGGCTGCGGGCCGCCCACACTAACAGCGACCCCAAGGTAATCGGGGGATACTTTGTGGAAGCAGTGGAGCAGCGTGGGGGTTTTCCCAGGC
>SSNR01000681.1:113507-142506 GCA_006937965.1 Callopanchax toddi | reverse complement strand
TGCACGAAGTAGTATTTCGTGGGAACGAAATAGTTATACCGTTCCCACGAATTATTAATTCGTGCGCACGAATTATAACGTGCGCTCATATTCCTGTACAGCTGCATTAATCGGGCGAACCTTCAGGTAGCGGCATAAACATAAACCAACACGATGGAAAGAGACAACATGATAGAGTTCTATTTTAGGCTGGGAATGAGCTACAAATGCATTTTGAAAAGCCTGGCATTGCAAGGGATCATCATAACGGAGAGACATTTAAACAGGATATTGAGAGCGAAGTTGCTGTACAGGCGAAGGTACGACCTGGACGCCGGGATAGATTTTATTGTCAACCAACTGCAAGGGCCAGGAAATGCTCACGGTTACCGGTGGATGTTTACAAAGTGTAAACAAAACGGAATTGCCATCCGAAAAGAAGACGTCAGGATCCTGCTCTCTATACTGGACCCAATCGGTTCCCAGGTTCGCCAGACCAGACGTCTCAGAAGGAGGCAATATTTTGCTCAGGGGCCTAACTTTGTGTGGCACATAGACTCCTATGACAAACTGAAGCCATATGGGATATGCATTAATGGATGCATCGACGGGTTCTCCCGCAACATCATTTGGCTGCGGGCCGCCCACACTAACAGCGACCCCAAGGTAATCGGGGGATACTTTGTGGAAGCAGTGGAGCAGCGTGGGGGTTTTCCCAGGCTCGTACGGACGGACATGGGCACTGAGAACGTGGTGGTCAGAGACCTTCAGCGGTTCTTACGGAGAAATGATGCGGATGACAGAGCAGGGGACAGCAGCTACATTACAGGAGCAAGTACCGCAAACCAGAGAATCGAGAGCTGGTGGGGAGTGATGAGAAAAGAAGGAGTCGAGACGTGGATCACGCTTCTAGCAGAACTGAAGGACGAGGGAGTCTTCACAGGGGATTTCATAGACAAAGCTCTGTCACAGTTTTGCTTCATGCCAATCATACAGGTAAATATACCCTATGGTACTATGATCGCCAGTGGAAATAACGCATTTTAAAATAAACGCGGTTACAGTAAAGGTAATCAAACTAATGATCGTCACAACGTTACTGAACTTTAAATGCATATAGCACTATACTATGAATTGATAGAATGTCCCGGTTACTGTGCGATTTATTGGTTAAGTGCTCGCATGGGATTCATTTTTTTAAAATCTGTTTTGTGCCGAACTTCGTGCGTAAAGTGCGCATTTACGCATCTGCACCAGGTGATAAGGGGTGTGATTAGTAACCTGTCAAGATGGCAAACGGCCTTCAGATTTTTCAGTTACTGATGGGTCCGAACTAATCCTTTCTAAACTATGCTTTCAAACATTTTAAAACTATTCTAGGCGTCAGCCTCCATACGCACAAGTGGCAAAGCGCAGTGCAGTTCCTTCGAGCCACACAGGTGAAGTGTTCATCATACTTGAACCTCATTAATTGGCTCGATGTGTGACATCATGATGAGGATTATCTATTTATTCGGATTCAGAATTAACTAAAATGAATAAAGATTCATTTCTGAATATGTAATTCACAAAATGATGAGTTAAAATTTGATTAAGATTAGATTTTTTTGACCCGTAAAAATGACAAACAACAAAGCGTTGTGACCTCTAATCGGCCCTCAGACCAGAGGTCCCGCAGCAGATTTTGGTTGTTGGTCATTTTCAACTGACAGGTCAAAGGAATCCAGTCATAATGAGGTTTAACTTGTCATTTTGTAAATAACATATTCTGTAGTTCATTTTCATTCATTTTAGTTCTTTCTGAATCCGAACAAACTGATAAGAGAATACACATTATGATGTCACATCTAACACAGATTAATAAATTATGAACACTTCCCCTGTGGCAGAGAGGAGCTGTTCTGAGTTCATCACTGATGTGCTATAGCCTGCAGTCTTCAGCGGACTGTCAGTTTGTGGATTGTGTGTGTGTGTGTGTGTGTGTGTGTGTGTGTGTGTGTGTGTGTGTGTGTGTGTGTGTATATATATATATATATATAAATAAAATGAGTGATGTAATTTGTTAGGTTTTAAAGTTCCCAACACTGAAGATCACACTAAACTCAGACATCAACTCCAAATAAAAAAATGTCATCTTACAGATGTAAGCCATTGTGAAATTGTTTATTTAATGTGTAATGAAGTAATTCTAGGCTGTTGCAGAAATAAGATACATCACAAATTAATCAAGCTCATTGTATTAGCTTCACTTAAGCTATTTTGGAGGCATTATTTTGTTTCTGTTCAGAGTTGTCACAGTTATTCCTGTTCTTAAGCTTTGATCAGGTTAATTCTTCTCTTAGTTTTTTAAATTTATTTTTGCTTAGGGGCAGAGCCCAGCTCCTTTTAGAAATGCTTTGTATTCTGTCTGTGGTCTAATTATTCTTAATTCTTCAACAGGACGTATTAAATGACATCCGTGGTGTTTGGAATTGATTGATTGATTGATTCTTTTAATGACCACACAGCAGAGCTGGTGGAATTTTTTTTCCAGTACAGTATGGTTTTTTACATGCTCCAACATTAACATATACACAGACAAAACAACACATAACAATAGGCTTTATGCACAGAGTACTTAGTAGAACTTCCGGTTTAAAATTACCTCGCGGGACCATTTCCGGTTCCATTTGAAACGTGAAGATTTCCAGAGTTAGAGTGCATTTCCAGCTAAAGATATTGTTTATAATCAAAACGAGTAATAGTATAGTATAGTACAGTATGATATATATATTATAGCACTAAGAAATGAAGCCATCATATAAGTATCAGCGGACGGGAAGCCTCGACAGCTGAACACTGCTGTGTTCCGTTGTGTACCGCATCAGATGAATAGAATTCATCAGTCCGTTTCCACACATTTCCACTGAATAAATAACTACAAAAAGGAAGGATTGTGAACTTAAGAAGAGAAAACGTGATCATTTCTAACCACACCGTGTCTGCAGTCCACACTTTGCAGCACAGTAGTCAAAGAGCCGAGTGGACGAGGCTAATGGAGGAGGCGCGGCGCCGTTCGTGTGTTATTTCACTGGAACAACTATTCTTTTGGTGAATGAAGACTTGGTGTTTGATAACGTACAGCTAGACCAGAGAAAGTTGAAAGTTGGGAAGCAGTTGGAGCCCACGATCACGGCTATATAGATTTGTTTCACTGTTTTTTGATGATGGAAGCTACGAGCTAACGCTGTTAGCTTACCTTCAATTTCATGAATAAAGCTGGTTATATACAGCTTAAAGTCCTTCACCCGCTTGCTCACAGATGTCTCTGTGTGTTTTTCAAAAATCCGGTGGACATCGTTTACCGTGATGCGCGGCAGGTCTTGAAGAAAACGGGTAAAAAAATCCATTTTGTCCAGTTTGTGTGGGAACAGCGTTGAACCGGAAGGGAGCGGCAGCCTCTATCGCAACCAGGAAGTGACCGTGCATAAACCCCATTANGAATTAGTATTTCGTTCCCACGAATTATTATTTCGTGCGCACGAATTAGTATTTCGTGGGAACGATTTAGTATTTCGTGCGCACGAAGTAGTATTTCGTGGGAACGAAATAGTTATACCGTTCCCACGAATTATTAATTCGTGCGCACGAATTATAACGTGCGCTCATATTCCTGTACAGCTGCATTAATCGGGCGAACCTTCAGGTAGCGGCATAAACATAAACCAACACGATGGAAAGAGACAACATGATAGAGTTCTATTTTAGGCTGGGAATGAGCTACAAATGCATTTTGAAAAGCCTGGCATTGCAAGGGATCATCATAACGGAGAGACATTTAAACAGGATATTGAGAGCGAAGTTGCTGTACAGGCGAAGGTACGACCTGGACGCCGGGATAGATTTTATTGTCAACCAACTGCAAGGGCCAGGAAATGCTCACGGTTACCGGTGGATGTTTACAAAGTGTAAACAAAACGGAATTGCCATCCGAAAAGAAGACGTCAGGATCCTGCTCTCTATACTGGACCCAATCGGTTCCCAGGTTCGCCAGACCAGACGTCTCAGAAGGAGGCAATATTTTGCTCAGGGGCCTAACTTTGTGTGGCACATAGACTCCTATGACAAACTGAAGCCATATGGGATATGCATTAATGGATGCATCGAC
Source organism: Callopanchax toddi (assembly GCA_006937965.1). Taxonomy (NCBI): domain Eukaryota; kingdom Metazoa; phylum Chordata; class Actinopteri; order Cyprinodontiformes; family Nothobranchiidae; genus Callopanchax; species Callopanchax toddi. The sequence continues at coordinate 138,380 of SSNR01000681.1, read as the reverse complement.
GGGTTCTCCCGCAACATCATTTGGCTGCGGGCCGCCCACACTAACAGCGACCCCAAGGTAATCGGGGGATACTTTGTGGAAGCAGTGGAGCAGCGTGGGGGTTTTCCCAGGCTCGTACGGACGGACATGGGCACTGAGAACGTGGTGGTCAGAGACCTTCAGCGGTTCTTACGGAGAAATGATGCGGATGACAGAGCAGGGGACAGCAGCTACATTACAGGAGCAAGTACCGCAAACCAGAGAATCGAGAGCTGGTGGGGAGTGATGAGAAAAGAAGGAGTCGAGACGTGGATCACGCTTCTAGCAGAACTGAAGGACGAGGGAGTCTTCACAGGGGATTTCATAGACAAAGCTCTGTCACAGTTTTGCTTCATGCCAATCATACAGGTAAATATACCCTATGGTACTATGATCGCCAGTGGAAATAACGCATTTTAAAATAAACGCGGTTACAGTAAAGGTAATCAAACTAATGATCGTCACAACGTTACTGAACTTTAAATGCATATAGCACTATACTATGAATTGATAGAATGTCCCGGTTACTGTGCGATTTATTGGTTAAGTGCTCGCATGGGATTCATTTTTTTAAAATCTGTTTTGTGCCGAACTTCGTGCGTAAAGTGCGCATTTACGCATCTGCACCAGGTGATAAGGGGTGTGATTAGTAACCTGTCAAGATGGCAAACGGCCTTCAGATTTTTCAGTTACTGATGGGTCCGAACTAATCCTTTCTAAACTATGCTTTCAAACATTTTAAAACTATTCTAGGCGTCAGCCTCCATACGCACAAGTGGCAAAGCGCAGTGCAGTTCCTTCGAGCCACACAGGTGAAGTGTTCATCATACTTGAACCTCATTAATTGGCTCGATGTGTGACATCATGATGAGGATTATCTATTTATTCGGATTCAGAATTAACTAAAATGAATAAAGATTCATTTCTGAATATGTAATTCACAAAATGATGAGTTAAAATTTGATTAAGATTAGATTTTTTTGACCCGTAAAAATGACAAACAACAAAGCGTTGTGACCTCTAATCGGCCCTCAGACCAGAGGTCCCGCAGCAGATTTTGGTTGTTGGTCATTTTCAACTGACAGGTCAAAGGAATCCAGTCATAATGAGGTTTAACTTGTCATTTTGTAAATAACATATTCTGTAGTTCATTTTCATTCATTTTAGTTCTTTCTGAATCCGAACAAACTGATAAGAGAATACACATTATGATGTCACATCTAACACAGATGAATAAATTATGAACACTTCCCCTGTGGCAGAGAGGAGCTGTTCTGAGTTAATCACTGATGTGCTATAGCCTGCAGTCTTCAGCGGACTGTCAGTTTGTGGATTGTGTGTGTGTGTGTGTGTGTGTGTGTGTGTGTGTGTGTGTGTGTGTATATATATAAATAAAATGAGTGATGTAATTTGTTACGTTTTAAAGTTCCCAACACTGAAGATCACACTAAACTCAGACATCAACTCCAAATAAAAAAATGTCATTTTACAGATGTAAGCCATTGTGAAATTGTTTATTTAATGTGTAATGAAGTAATTCTAGGCTGTTGCAGAAATAAGATACATCACAAATTAATCAAGCTCATTGTATTAGCTTCACTTAAGCTATTTTGGAGGCATTATTTTGTTTCTGTTCAGAGTTGTCACAGTTAGTCCTGTTCTTAAGCTTTGATCAGGTTAATTCTTCTCTTAGTTTTTAAAATTTATTTTTGCTTAGGGGCAGAGCCCAGCTCCTTTTAGAAATGCTTTGTATTCTGTCTGTGGTCTAATTATTCTTAATTCTTCAACAGGAGGTATTAAATGACATCCAGGGTGTTTGGAATGCTCACCGTATAAGGCCCTCCAAGAATCCCAATGTGCCCAGTGGGATACCTGATGTCATGCACATGGCGCCGCACCTTTGGGGTGCAGAAGACTGTCTTGTTCCACTGACTGAAGATTTGACTTCGTGCAAAAACAGCTGCACTTTTGTCAGTTCAGTCCCATGTGATGTTGAAGTGTTTGATTTGTGTGTTATAATAATGAAAGAATCAAGCTTGGAGTTTCCATCTACCATGTCCCAGGCCCTTGATTTATATTTTCATCTCAGGGACATCATTCGTTCACAGTTATTTGAGGCTACTTAAATGTAGACAAACATGTACATCTGGTACTGTATTACCGGTACATATTTCTACAGCGTAATGTACATATTACTTTATTCCCTACTTTGTGTCATTATCATGTCTTTTTAGCAAAATGATCAAAGACTGTAAGCAGGTTACAGTTTTAGCAATGTCTCATCATTGGTTATTGCTCTTGTTAGCTACAAAAGAATGTATTTGATTAACAGCATTATTCCGGTTAGACAAAATAAATCTTTTTGGTCTTTAGTTACTAACCTTCAATTTATACTGAAATTGCAGAACTGTAAAAGCTTCAAAATTTGTTCATAATAGAGCTTGGAAGCAAAACACTGTATGAATTACTAACAAGGACCAGCTGGCAATGACGTATTAATGTTATGATCAATTAGACAAGACCAATAGGCTTGGTTACTGTGTATTATGATGGTTGTATCACCAATGCTCTGTATGTTTCATGAGCTTCTGATTTAGTTTGAAAAAAATACATTAAAACAATCCAATGTTTGATTAAAAAAACTGTGTGTTTTCTAAGAATTCATATAGCACATGCCCCTATGGAATGAGGTGTAAAATAATGGGAGGTGTCATTAGACATGGTCAAGTGTTAAGATATATAGAATTTAACAGAGAGGACATCAAACTTTTATGAAAACATTGGTTTACTGGTCTCTTCCAAAATACACCAGACTCAAAAACATGTATCTTGCACATAACAGGATAAGAACAGTTTCAAAACCTCATTTTTGCCAGCTGCATAACTTATACTTACAAAATACTTTTATACAAACATCTTAAAAGTGTAACAAACTTCTGTAATTAACAACTTCATCTTTATAAACAAACAACTTTGGACAATCAGAAAAGGCTCACATTCTATTTGTTTGTTGTTGCAGCAAACATCTGAAAAACTTTAATATGCTCAATGAATTAGTTTTTGGTATTTCTAACTGAGCTGCAGTTATGTCTGTTTCTGCAGTACATAGCACTCAGTAATCTTCAAGATTCTAGAACTTTAACTGAATGCTTTAATTGAAATATTTTTGATCTTGTCCTGTTCAAAAACGAGTAGTGTCTTGTAATAACTAACTAGTAACACAGTAACACTGTGTGAAGCAGAAAAATAACCAGTTCTAAGGTAATTGTGTGGCTTTCCCACAGGTAAAGGATGGAAAATACTATTAACATTGTGTACATCTAACCTGATTTATTCATTTGAGGCAGTGGTTTTTGCTGTCTTAGTCCCCAGCAATGTGTTGCTTTACTTCTGCTAAAGCAGTTCCCGCTGCTTCAGTAAACTCGGAGAGCACCAAGTGCCGTCTGTTACAGATAAGTCACTTACTAAACATATTAAACCTCATACAGTCCCACTTAAACAAAACTTGTCCTTCAGCTTACCTTTTAAATTGGAGGAAAACAAAGAAACCACTTCTAACCAGATGTTAAAAAAGCTGCACAATAAAAAAAAAGGCACAGTGGGATACACAAATAAAAGAACAAAACCATTAAATATCGCAAAGAGCTGGAACATCCTTAATGTTTTTGGTACCTACACCACATCCATCACCCACATTGAGCTTGTGAGAATGTTGTTAAATTCACTGCGAAAGTCTGGATAGCTGTGGTAACTGATGGGCAGCTTTAGTACGCATCCACATGTGTGGGATTGTGGTCTGCGCTGAAAATCTGTAGTTTCTATGAACTCAATTAATATGGCCTTATCCAAGAGATTGGATCCTGTACAGAACCGTAAGAAAAGCTGAAGATAATTAAAATCAACTTCCCCAATGTACTTTTTCAGGTAACGAGAAACTGTTGACTGGGCAGCTGTCATCTCATCTGGAAAGATTAGAAGCTCCTTCACTGTTTTTGCAGTTGGTTTCTTTTCTGCAATGAAATGATGCAGTCCTTCTGGTGGTAGTAAACCAGCTACAGAACCCACAACAGGACGCCAGCACTTGATTACAAACATTGGGGCCTGAACAAGTACTTTATGTCCAATCTGTGTCAAAACAGGAAGCAGAGTTTCCTTGGTAGGGACTTGCTTGCATTCATGTGCATCGAGTACATCCAGCAACTCATCTGTGTCCACTGAGTTAAAGTCCTCTAAAGCCTTTAGGAGGACAGATCTCTCTTCTTGTGACACATAGAGCAAAAAGGAATCCTTGAAACTAGTGGTTGTTGAGCCATACAATATCTCCTCAAGAAAGGGTATTGCAAGCTTTACTGGGAAGTAACCAGCTTGTTTCCACCCAACTACAAACACTCTAGCTACAGCCTGCCATTCTTCACACTGAAAGTCATGCCGGATGAATGGGACTTTCACCTCAACTCCCAGTGTGCAGCTGTCATAGAAATCCATCCAAAATTCTGTCAGGCAGTCTCGTAAGACACCACTTCCTTCCCCCTGTTCAAGCTCTCCATTTGGTAACAACATTTTGATGTTGACCTCAGATGAAATAATGTTAGGATCTTTGAAGGCGATGATCAAATCATTAAGACAGTGACCTCTTCTTACAGTCGTGTTACGGGAGAAGATTGTGGTTCAGAGGGTGCTTGGTGAGGAACATCAGCCTCTCCTGCCAGCCCCAGTGACAGAGACAATGTATGAGGTGCATCAGACTCTTTTTCTGAAAATAGTGCTACAGGGTTTACTTCAACCACACTAACATCCAGCCTGTCATCCCCACTTATAATAACAACTGTGTCAGAATCTTCACTTTCACCCAGAGTTGGCAGACCATCCCATTGTAATGTGTCATCTAGTTCCAAATATCCACTTGTGGAAGCGCTATCATTAACTACATAGTAGTTTGACCGTTCTGAATTTCTGTTTTCCACCAATACATCATCATCGGCCTGCTCATGTTCATTGTTAGTGAGATCAACCACAGACGGCTGGGTTATTGTGTGATCACCCTCCACTTCAAGGGGCTGCTGTCGTGTTTTCTTTTTGGTACACAGATAAAGTCGTAGCATTTTGACCTTGCTTTGTTTATACAACTCATCAACTGTGTTGGAAACATTTACATTCATCTGTGAACTCTCAATATGAGCTGAGTAGTGTGAAAGATTTTTTTTCTTTTTGGAAAGGCCATTGGGGAAAAACAGATTTTCAGCCATCAGTTTGACATTTGCCACAGTTTCATCTTTGTCAACAGAGAGATGTCGTGTTCCACCACCATTTACAGACTTCACCTGTTTGAACCTGTCATTCTCCTCATCGAAGTCCATCCAGCCAACCTCAATTCGTCTTACTTTACGTTTGGCATTTTTATTTTCAGTCCACTGAGACGATCTCTTTCTAACAGGCATACCCTCAGCTCCAGACAGTCTTTGTCGTAGTCTTGAGAGTATGGATTCTTTCCTGGACGGTGATGTCACAGGCTGTGACAGGCTTGCTTGTCTGCAGAAAGCCACAGTGGAGACTCTATCGCCAACTTTGGGGATGTACTTTGCCAGGTCACTATCTGTCATTAACGGAATGACAGTTTCATCTATCTGAAAAATAAAACCAATGACAAAATAAATGTAGTCTATACAAAACACAATAAATACATACAAATGCATTTTTGGATGCCAATGGATATCTGAAGAAAGTTAAAAATATAGCCAGGCTATATTTGTGAAACAGTTATTCACATCATGATTTTATTTCCACAGCCTAATTTAGATAACAGCTACTTTTAGGACATATTATTCCAGCTGAAGATGACCAATGATTAATTTTTAATTACTCTGAAACATGTTTATTGTCATTGATTACACACAAAATAAGAAATTTATTTTTTTTAGAATGCACATATAAAATTGTGAGGCTGTCTGTTCACACACACACACACACACACACACACACACACACACACGCACGCACACACACACACACACACGCACGCACGCACGCACACACACAGCAGCTGCAGTGGCTTACATTCTCATCTTCAAGTTTCTGGATCACATCTTCTTCAACTTTGCGCTCTGTTAAAAATTCTCGCAGCCGAGTATCCATAGCTGACCTATAAACCACAAGAAAATTGAATTAGTATTTTTACAATTAATCTTAAAATTGATGCAGCAGATTTACATTATGCTAGATCTCTAATAGACCTATTTTTTATTATTTAGATATTTTCTGTGGTGTCTAAACGGAGTTCAGGTAGTTTCAATTCAAACAAATTCCTCACTGTATGCTGTACAGGTTTCCTTGGCAACGTGCACTGGGTGCTACTGTAAATGCATGGCTTCGCCTGGTGACAGTATTAAACGCAGCGTTTTTTAGCCATGTTCCCTCGGCAAATCTGACTCACATGATACTTTCCAAAGAACATGTTTAGTAAAAAAAAAAAAAAAAAGGCGTTTTAAGATGATTTCAAGCTAAAACTGTAGACAGAATTTAATCCGCACCACATTATGTCAACAGCAATTGCTCTTGACCTAGACTACATGGGACCAGGATGAGACGCGCGCTGGGTTTTGGGGTGTTCGAGCGCGCGCCTACACAGGAAATTGTTAAAGTTCAGATTTGGCTCGGCGCACATAAACCTATACTGTTCTGATCCTGTCAGTTTGACCCAGAACCAGACCTGCTCCTTCTGTAATAGCCCCAGGTCCCCTTGGTCCTGGTTCTGGGTCTCGGTGTTGTGGGAACCGGGCTGGACTCCACGCACAGCAGGGCAGCACCTGGTCAGCTGTGGCTGCACGTATTATTATTGTGGGGGATGCAGCTCTTTGTCTGCACCCTGATAGAAGAATTACTGGGGTCATTTCGGTGATTTCTGGATATTGGTAGAGATATTGGACTCTGGTTTTATGTTTAAAATATCGTGTGATTTGTGTGCAGGGCTGCGCGTCCTGCAGAAACACGAGTTTACCACTCAACGCAACAAAACGTGTGGTAGAAAGTTGGAAAGTTGTGTAACAAGTCATACAGCTCATGACAAAGTGACAAAGATAGGTAAAAATGACAAGAACTGAATTAGAAAAGGCACTCACCTAAAGAACATCAGTGGGTAGATCCTTACGGCTGGTGCAGCTGGAAATGAGGGTGCACTGCGGGATAATATCATCAATACTATTTCGTTCCCACAAAATAGTAATTTGTGGGAACGAAATATGTTTAACGTTCGCACGAATTATTATTTCGTGGGAACGATTTAGTATTTCGTGCGCACGAATTATTATTTCGTGGGAACGATTTAGTATTTCGTGCGCACGTTATAGTTACTTCGTGGCCACAATTTATTTATTTTTCCACCATGTCATGAGACGGGCTCCGTAAGTTCAAAACAGTTGAAAAACAAAAATTCCTGACTAAAACTGGACAAACCCTAAATACAGTACTTTATAAATCTATGTTTATTTTATGTACAATTTCAGAAGGGTATTGTTTTAAAATTGTAATAAAAGATTTCCAACATGTGGAAACACTATGAGAGAATCATTTTTTGCAGTGTTCGAACTGACCCACGGTCTGCCTCGTTTTCAATGAGGGGTCCGAGTCACTCAGGTCTCTGTTGTTTAAAGACTGGGAATGGGATCGCCTGGGTTCGGTACTGGTTTTACTTTTCAGATAGGGGTAGGGTCTGGGTTTCTTGTACCGAGCCGAACTGACACCTCCGCTCGAACCTTGGTGTCAGACACCAGAGAAAGAGAGCAGGAATAAATCTAACGGCTAGAGACCGTCCAGTTTCACCGCCGATTACTTTCGGTTTTCACGGTGAAAAGAGCGGAGAGTTCCGCGACCGGGTAGACCGGTGAACTGATGACATCCGAAGAAGCAGGTAAGGCGGGCTGGACCCATACGAATGATAAAGGGAGGATATTGATACGGGCTGGGAGCTGTCTGAGTCTGGGCAGCAGGAAATCAGGCTGACAAGCGCTCCGCCTTGCTTCAAACACAAGTTGCGTTAATTACGTTAATTTTTTTTAACGCGTTATGTCTTTCAAATTAATCAAGCGTTATTAACGCGCTAAAGTCCCGGCCCTAATATATGTATATATATATATATACACACCAGCAGCATCCAATGGTAAATACCAGCATTCATCTCTTGATTTGTTAGTGGTGATTATCATATTTGAAATATCATTCCTTTACATTGTTTATTAAACTGAAACATTGTTGGACAGTCTTGCAGATCAATCATAATTGTATTCCATAATTTAACCCCACAAATAGGAAGACCAGATGTTTTCATTGTTGTTGGAGACCTCAATATTTTAAAGGTAAATTTTCTCCTCAAATTCCAATAATTAAACCCATCCCTATCAGAAAACAGTTTCCTGGCAGCAGGTTACTTATGTCTTGATTTGAAAAGTATTTGTGTGGTCTGATATTTCACAAGATCATTAAATGTAATAACTGTGAGGTGAGAAATGAAATATTAGTGTATTCTAGAAGTCCAACCTGATTTATGATTCTTAGAGAATTGCTGTAATAAACATTTGTACTGGTAAGTATTACTACCCCATACCTCTGTCAGAATAAGTGAACAACAGTGCAGGTGGAGTGATTTCTGATCAATACCTCTAAGCTCTGCTCAGGACTCTGATACGTCTTGATATTTTTGATTGGGCATTTCTGATATGGGGCTTCCAGTAGATCTTGTCATCAGTCGACTAACGCATGTAATGAGATAAACTGATGAATGAAGAGGAGAGGATACAGCTGGCCCCAGCAGCTTAACGCTGACAGTGACTCACTTTGGTTTCACAACAAAGTGACAGGAGATATGAGTCTGTAAAATCTGCTACAGCAGAGTCAAATACTCAGGTAACATGACAAACTTGTGAGCACATGTGGCTAGTTACCATGACAACGTAGCGTTGAAGGCTCATTTTAGTAAGTAAGTAAAGTCTATTTCTATAGCGCCTTTCACAGATATTCATCACAAAGCGCTTCACAACACAAACAAAAGAACAAAACTGAGAAAACATTGAAAATAAAAAACAAAACAGAGATTTGGGCATACAGGGGATCTACATGGTAAATGATGAGACTTGGGCAGAAATATTGGGGCAAACTTCAACACAATATTTGGGCTTGGGCAGAACAATTTTAGGGAAAACTTCAATAATATATTTGGGCAAAACAATAAAAGGGAAAAAAATGGGAGCAGGTAAGAAAAGGGCTAACGACAAGGAAGGATGAGGAAGAAACCTCTGATACAGGAAACAATACACTGACAGTCCACAGTTAAAACACATCGGGGAAGGTGGGCGGGACCAGGAGCTCTGCCAGCAGCACAGACTTCATTTTAGCATAAAATGAATTGATTTAACTCAGCAGAAAACTGAAGAAGCTGATTTTTCTGTTCAGCTGCAACACATTTTCAACAATTAAATTTATAAATATTGCAATATAGGGCTGTGCTATAGGATGAAATATTTTGTCTGAATCTGTCATCAAATATAAAGCTCTATTGTTATGCTACAGGAGTTATACAGAAGTCATTTAGCACTTTGAGCTGCCCCTGGCATGAATAGTGCTTTATAAATAAAATCTGATTGATTGATTTATGTCAAAATACACTTTACGGCATGCCTATGCACGCTGCAAAACATAAAAAACATGGAGGCAGACGGTAGCGGACACGTTTTAGACCAGAGTCAACAGGATAACAGCTAACCCAAACAGAGGAGCTTGTTCCTATAAGAGGGACAACTCCTGTCTCCTGGATGTGGTTTAGATAGAAACAGACCGACGTGGACCAGACAACAGCTGTCTGTAAAGTTTGTCAGCTCCCGGTCCAACAACGGACCCCAACACCTCTCATTTATTTTATCACCTGGACAAAAACCACAACAAAGAAAACAGAGACAGTCAGCGAGCAAAAGCTGCTAGAGCAGCGTTGAGTGTTGGAGTTAGCGCTCAGAATAAACTCCAGACTCATCACACACCATGTAGCTCCCACAGATGAAGGAGATTTGTTACCAAACACATCTGTAAAGATCTGGGTCAGTTACACTGGAACCAGATATGAAACGCCCAACACATGACTGAAGTCAGGTTACTGGTTTATATGATGCATGTCGGCCACAGTGGAGGAGGAGACTCACACAGAGGTGTTCTGTGTTTCATCTGTTTATCATTATCGGGATAAGAATATTGGTCATATCGCCCAGCCCTATCGCAACATATCGTATTGTTGCCTCTGTATCAAGATGCATATCATATCATATAGGGGTGTGCCGATTCACTAAAAATCGATTAGTCGTGATTTGAAATGCTCCAAATCGATTCCGATTCATAAGTGTTCAAAATCGATTATTTATATTTACTTTTATTTATTTAAAATTATGGGAACATAAAATGCCGCCCGGACATTTTTTGGGGACGGACCGCCGGAAACACAAGATGGCTTCCGCTTGTAGATCAACAGCGCGAAATTCATTCAGTAGGTATAAGGCAGGCGTCTGGAAATGTTTTAGTTTTTATAATAACATGAACGGAAAAGGCCTGAGAAGATTTGTTCCCTGTTACGTGAAGAAAAGTAAAATATAATGATACGAACGCGCGTCAGCGCTTCCCCCGTTAACGCTGCGGGTACGAGGAGAAAAGCCATCAGCTGTTGCTCCAAACAGTGACTATTTGAGGAAGGATTCAAACTTTACACAGCTCTGAAAGGGAAAAGGATTTCCGTCCATATGATCTGTTAACAACCAGGACTTTCTGCTGTGACGCGGACGCTGGAGTCCAGGTAAGAACTTCTTAGACAGGAAGTTGTAAGTTTCCCGTCCTGAGGCTGATGGCAGCAGTGCTGAGAGGCTGTAGGAACATTTACTGCTGATTTTCACGTCTATATCCTGGTATTATTAGTTTACATTTATTTGATCAGTTTAACTGTTGTTTCAAAACGTTTCCACCAGTGTTATTAGAGCTACTGTTAGTGAATTTGTTAAAACTACTTTAATTGTGGGGAAATATATTTTATTTGATGATTTAAATTTGGATATATATTTTTTATTGTTGCTGAATCGGTGAGATCTTGTATTTTTCAAAAGAAATAATCTAGAGCTGCTGGTTCAAAAACTGTGAACGTTGTAAAGGATTTAGGTTAAAGGAAGTTTAACTGATCACCAGAGGAACTTTTCCCTGCAGATGTCAGCTTTTTGTAGGATTTTATTTTTCTAATTACTTTGATAAAGCAAATATTTTGCACTTTAGTCGTCAAAGGAGCATCTTTGTTGTTGTTTTGTTTCTATTTCTAACTCACTAGGAAACATACTTTGGACGTGTTGGTGTTATTTGTGGTTTCACTAAAATAAAATATATTTCGTTAAATTATTTACATACCTCAATTAATGGAAACTAAATGGATTTAAAATAAGAAAATAGCTATTCAAGGGAATGAAGGGAAAAAATCCTAAATGGGGAAAAAAATGACGCGACAAAAAATGTAAAAATTGTTTTAAAATCGAATCGTTTTAAAATTGAATCATAGCACCCGAATCGAATCGAATCGAATCGAATCGTGAAGCACCCAAGATTGCACACCCCAAGTATCATATACAGTATACACCCCCCTAACGGTAACAGACTCTGGATCACTACTAGTGACAGACTCTAGAGCACTATAGTACAATAAGCTAGATCACCATGGTAACAGACTCTGGATCACTACTAGTGACAGACTCTAGACCACTATAGTACAATAAGCTAGATCACCATGGTAACAGACTCTATTCCACCATGGTATCACACTAGATCACCATGGTAACACACTAGATCACCATGGTAACAGACTCTGGATCACTACTAGTGACAGACTCTAGAGCACTATAGTACAATAAGCTAGATCACCATGGTAACAGACTCTATTCCACCATGGTAACACACTAGATCACCATGGTAACAGACTCTGGATCACTACTAGTGACAGACTCTAGACCACTATAGTACAATAAGCTAGATCACCATGGTAACAGACTCTATTCCACCATGGTAACACACTAGATCACCATGGTAACACACTAGATCACCATGGTAACAGACTCTGGATCACTACTAGTGACAGACTCTAGAGCACTATAGTACAATAAGCTAGATCACCATGGTAACAGACTCTATTCCACCATGGTAATGTTACAGGTCCCAGATAGGCAACCATGTAACAGGTAGATTCTGATAAAACAGCAAATGAACAGACAGGACATCAGTTTGGTGTTATCGCGTCAGCTCCTCGCTGTAGAATTTATTAACATTCTTTTACCAAAATAATCTGAATAATCAGTATAAATACACAGAACAATTAAACACAAATGCACCGAATAGGAAAACACAACTATCACAAAGTCTATAAAATAAAAATATTCTAGCTCAGAAAGTCTTCAAATTCATATAAACTTGTCTTTTAAAGTAACAAATGTCACCAAACAATAATCTCTTTTCATCTTTGTTACTTTATAACTGAACAAAATGACATTTCTTTCTTCGTAATGCCATCTAAACTACAGGAGCACATCAACTAAAATCCTAGCGGACATGGAGTGGTTGTATGGTTACCATAGCAACTTGTTCACCTGCCGGCACAGGGCTATCGGTACAGTTCAGGAACAATCTAACAAAATAACTTGTCAAAACCAATTAACAATAGTTATAAAATACTTTTCTAACACTGTTGGACACCGTTTTACTTGTTACATGACACTAACCTGATAAAACAGCAAATGAACAGACAGGACATCAGTTTGGTGTTATCGCGTCAGCTCCTCGCTGTAGAATGGGGAAAGAGCTGAACCAACGGTTGCCAAGTGTCCTGTTGCCCCCTACTGGCGCTAAGGAGTATTGCACCTTCAGAAAATAGGTCTATAAAGACCGAAATAAAAACGTCCTTTTGGGCTGAATTTACAATTCTTTTTGTGTTCAAAACTTATTACACAACAACCTAGGATGATATCCCAGTAAACCAACATTAACCACAAATTGTGACCACATTTATTTGTGTGTCACACACTCCCCAACAAAGAAAATGGCTCCTGGCATTACATCACAAAATAAAACTTAACATTTTCAATTACACTCAACCGTTCTAGTTCAAAGCAATGTCACCTTTCTTCAAAACACACTAGGATGGGTGACATATGGCACGTAAGTAGGGTAGGGCCAACATTTGCATGGGCACACCATGTGAGGTGTTGGCCAGGGAAGGTGGGGTGCCTGAACATAATAAAGTTCTACCCCTCTTGCTTGTGGATTCCCCCCCTCACATATATTTGCAGAATTTGCCATGCAGTTTGGCTGGTAAGTAGGATCTCCCAGAGTCTCGTATGTCAACCTCTGAACAGGTTTCCTCTCCCGGTTGGATCTCCTTGCAGCCCTTTGATCCATGGACTGATCAGCTGCTGGCTGATAAACACTAGTTAAGTGGTCTAACAGGGGCTTTTCCACCTGTGACCTGGTTGGACTTGACTCTAGCTGGGGTTTAGTCATCTCTGTTCCTGCTTCATCCTCTTGACTCAGGGTTGATGATCCCGCCATCTCCTCATTGGAGAAGTCTCTTTCCATTTCATCACTTGGTATGAAGTGATCGTGGCTACAGGCTTCCTCCGTTTCTTGATTGACCTCATGAGGCACACTGGCAGCTTCCTGCCCCACAGGTATTTGGATCCAGTAGCCATCCTCTTCTTCATCTGAAGATGACACATCACTGCTGATGGATAATTTCCCCCTTTCTTTCCTTGACTTTGGTTTTCTGGTTTGTGAGTGAGAAGGTGAGTTGTTTTCTCCTTTGATTCTTTTCAGCTCTGAAGGACATGGTGGCATGTCAACAGGCAGATCATTAACTAGATGTAGAAGATTACGGTGTAAAGTACGAGTCCCACCATTGTTCTTTTCTGAGGACACTTTATACACAGGCCCATTGTTCATTTGTTCTTTCACAATGTACACTGTGTCTTCCCAGTAGGATCTTAGTTTTCCTGGACCCCCTCTCTCACCCAGATTGCGTACTAATACACGGTCTCCTGGCTGAAGGACAACTCCTTTAAGCTGACGATCATAGTACTGTTTCCCTCTTGCACTGGAGCGATTGCTATTCTCAGAGGCCAGTCTGTATGCTTGTTCCATCCTGGCTGCCCACTTTTCTGCATATCCTCTTGGAGACACGGCTTCTCCCTCCATCTTCAGGCCAAATAGAAGATCTACTGGCAGACGGGGATGACGTCCATACAGCAAGTAGAAGGGTGAATATCCAGTTGCCTCATGCCTTGTGCAGTTATAGGCATGGACCATTTGGGGTAAGTGATCTTTCCATCTAATTTTCTCTTGGTCCATCAAGGTGCGAAGTAGCTGCAAGAGAGTTCTGTTAAACCTTTCTGCTGGATTACCCTGAGGATGGTAGGGTGTGGTCCTAGAGTGTCCTACTCCTGTGAGCTGTTGCAGGGTCTTGAAAAGGTTATTCTCAAACTCACGGCCCTGATCATGATGGAGCTTTTGTGGGTAACCAAACCGTGGGATGAAGTCATTGAACAACTTTTCTGCAGCAGTTCTTCCAGATTTATTGCGAGTAGGGTAGGCCTGAGCAAATCGAGTAAAGTGGTCGACCACCACCAAGATATATTCAAAGCCTCCTGCACTTGACTCTAGGTGCAAGTAATCAATGGACACCAGTTCCAAGGGGGCTGTGGTGGTGATCGAGCCCATGGGAGCCCTCACATGAGCCACAGGCTTCTTTCGCTTGATACAAGGGCACTTTCTAGTTACATAGGCCTCAATTTCTTTCTTCATGTATGGCCAATAGAATCTGTCTCTTGCCAAGTTAGTAACTCTCTCTGTGCCAACATGGCCCATTTCGTCATGCAGGTATTTCAAGGCGATAGCTTTATACTTTTCAGGTACAACCAGCTGTTGTCTCTGCATTGTCCTTCTATATAGCAGGTCATTTTCAAAGTGGAGCTTATCCCACTCATGCAGCAGCCTCTTCACAGGAGTGCTTGTGTTTTTCCTTATGTGACTTGTGAGCTTTGTGTTGCTTTCTTTCAGCCTGATGACCTCACCTATTACTTTGTCTTCTCTTTGTGCTTGCTTTAGTTCTTCGTGACTTATGAAAGGCTGTGTTCCCAGCATGCAAGGCTCCAAGTCTTGATGTGGCAGGTTCAGCATAGCAATATAAGCCACTTCATTTTCTCGGGCAGCCTGGGTTCCTTCCCATGTTGCTTGAATGGTGTCTCTTGAAAGTTCCTCTGTACATTCATCAACATACTCAGCAATGTCCAGTGGCAGTCTGGAGAGAGTGTCTGCATCATTGTTGACTCTACCTGGCCTGTACTTGATCTCAAAACAGAAATCAGCCAACTCCCCAACCCACCTGTGGCCTACGGCATTTAGTTTGGCCGTGCTCATAACATAAGTCAGGGGCTTGTTGTCTGTATAGATGGTAAAAGAGGGAGCATAGAAAAGGTAGTCGCGAAACTTCTCACATACAGCCCACTTCAAAGCGAGAAATTCGAGTTTCCCTGAATGCATGTGGTACCTCTTCTCTGTAGGAGACAGTGTTCTTGATCCATATGCAATGACTTTCAACTTTCCATCCTGGCGTTGGTATAACACTGCTCCAAGGCCTTCAGCTGATGCATCTGTGTGTAGTACAAAAGGGTGGTCAAAGTTGGGATAAGCTAGCACAGGTGGAGAGGACAGGATGTGAATTAGCTTATCCAGAACACACTGATGTTCTTGAGTCCACTGAACAGGAACTTTTGATGACAGCTGTCCAGATTTTCCTTTACTGGTTTTATTATGAAGGTGAACAGCATGGTTTCCTTTGATTTGTAACAAATCATACAGTGGCTTGGCAGTTCTGGCAAAGTCCTGCACATAAGCTCTGTAGTAGCTCAGAAAACCTAACAGTTTACGAACATCTCCGACTGTAGCTGGTGTCTTCTCCCTTAGAGCCTGGACAGCTGCTATGTCTTTAGGGTCAACACGCACACCATCAGCTGACACCAACCTTCCAACATAGCGCACTTCCTTCTTGAATAATTCACACTTGGTAGGTCTGAGCTTTATGCCGTGTTNGTTGAAGAGCCCTTAAAACCTTCCTTAGCCCTTCCACATGTTCCTCAAAAGTTTTGGCATAACAAAGCACATCATCAAGATAAGGGATGCAGCACTCATCTCTTAAGGAGTTCAACACTTCCTCCATACATCTCTGAAAGGCTGCTGGGGCGTTTGAGAGACCAAAAGGGATACGGACCCATTCATATAAACCCCAAGGGGTAATGAACGCAGTGAGGTGTCTTGATCCCTCAGAGATATAGCCCTGGTGATATGCTTTCCCTTGGTCTAATATAGAGAACCAGTGTTGTCCTCCTAGTGTGTTCATTAGGTCTTGGATTCGGGGTAGTGGGTGTCGGTCTGGGATAGTCTTACGATTTAAGAGACGATAATCCACACAGAGCCTCAGCGTTCCATCCCTTTTACGCACACACACCACTGGAGCGGAATATGGGGACTTGGATCTGACTATCCAATTCCTTGCTAGCAATTCCTGAATATATTCCTTCACTTCTTTGTAAAGTGGTTTGGGAATGGCTGAATATGAGCGTTGTACTGGTACATCATCTTTTAAGCTGACTGTCATTTGCAGATTTGGAATGCAGCCGATATCTGTATCATCACAAGCGAAAGCTTTGGATTCCTCATACAATAGTTGCCTCACAACAACTTGCTCCTCTGCACTTAAATGACTGATGTCAACTGGAGGGTGCCAACCTGCTGCTGGGTTTGTACCATTATCTGTACACACGCTGAGTGGGGTGTCAGTTTTACTCGTTTGACCCGTTTCAACAATCTTTTCAATACTCTGGAGGCTTCCTAGTGTTGTACGGCGGGACAGAACAATATCATGCTTTGTTGTATTGCCTACTGGGATCTCCACAAATGGTCTTTCTGTGTGATGTACTTCCACTAGACCATCTCCTACATCCAGCTGCTCGGCCCGATCATGGTCAATGCAGAGTTCAAACAAAGCAACACACCGGGTGAAACTAGCGGGTACTGGAAACTTGATATGAGCTATCTGCCCTGGCTGAAGAACAACATCCTGATGGCCTATTTTTAGTGCCACTTCTTCAAGTGTCTTGGTTGTTTTTTCTGTCTTGATGAAGTTTACGACTGCTTCAGCCTTCTGAGTGTCAATGTCCATTGCTCCTTTAAGCAGATTACAAATAGCAGGCAATACTTCTGCCTCCTTTCCCTGACCCAGGATTATTTCCTGAATTACATTAAAACCTAGCAGTGGTCTTAAGATGTCAACTTGGCTCACCAGGAAGGGAACTCTAATTGAGTGATTTGGGTCGTCGTTTCCTGGCAGATTAACAATAATTTCCACCCACCCATCATATGGAATGATCTCTCCATTGGCAGCAAATACATTGAGATCATAGTCTCCCATCAGTTCACTTAAAGGGTGGATCATTTGATGGGGTAGATATTTTTGTTTCCAGGCTCTATCTACAAGACTAACCTGGGCGCCTGTGTCAAAAAGAGCTGTTACTGCATAGCCATTCATGTTACACTTTAGCAGGCATTTTTTTCCAATTAATTGTGCAACCCTTTCAGATGTGGTCTCATCATCATCAGTAACTGGCACATTGGGAGAAGTTATTGTCTGCTGGCTATGAGAAATCTGTTTAGTGTGGTTGTCATTTGGCTGGGACTGGATGTTACCTTCGATCACAGGTCGCCCCCCAGCTGTGACCGTTGCTGGTTTCCCGACTGCTTGCGTCTCTTAAGGCAACCCACTGCACGATGTCCTTCTTCGCCACAAAAAAAACAGTGTTGACAGTTGGAGAGTTCCTGCTCAATGCAAGAGGGACACCCATATTGTTTACCCTTTTTATTTGAGTTTTGTCTTGTCTGATTACTGGCACAATGACAGGACTCCTGTGAGAAAGCCTGGGATCGTGTATCAGTTGGTTTTAGCTGTGTCAGCGACTCTACCAGCTGTGTTAGTGCATGTACCTGTGCACTGAGCTTCTGTATTTCTTCATCTTTACCCCTGGAATGAGAATTCTCTTTGTGGTCTCCCAGCTTTTCCGGAATCACTTGTCCACTCTGTGCATAGATGGTTTTGACGCGTGGATTGCGTCCAAGGCGCCGCCTTCTTTCACTCTCCTCACTGGTTGTTTTGATGACTTGTCTCAGAAGGGCTTCATCTGAAACAGACTTCACTGAAAGAAGGGGTTTTAACTCCCGTCTTACATCTTCATGTTTTTCATTTAAACCCTGATAAACTGTGTGTATGAACACATTCTGTACAGTTTGGGTTTCATACTTAACGTCAGTGTCCTGCTGCCTTGATGTGAGAATCAGTTTCTGTTTCAGACCCACCATTCGATATAGAAACTGTTGTGGTGTTTCTTGTTCAAACTGTTTAGCTGTAATTAGTTCTTGGAAGAGTTCTGTGGTGCTCTTCTCTCCCATATGTGACCTCAGAAAACTTTTTAATTCATTAATAGACATTTCATCCTTACTGATTAACATGTCTTTGAAGTTTCCAGGTTTTATAATCCGCAATACTGCACGAATCACTTCATTCTGTGTGTAAAGTTCCTTTAGTCCTTCCTCTATTTGTTTACAGATGTTACTGTAGCTGATGTCGGCTGCACTATCACCTATTTGGCCACCATGTATTTTAAACTCTTTTCGGTGGAACATGGCTAGATCTCTCAGTGTGGCAAGATTTTCCATCCCATGTGGTGAGAAATGTGCAGAGACTGAGGGAGTTGGCTGAGTGACGTGTTTTACTTTGGCACCAATCCCATCATTTTCCCCTGTTTCCTGTTCAGAGCTGTGTGGGGATCTATGGCTATTGTTTGTTTGTAGGTGAGGAGCAGCAGCTACTGGAGTTTCACTTTCAAACTGTGCAATAATTTCTGCATCATTAGCCTGATCATCAGCATAACATGTAACATTAGCAGATGACTCACACTGAGTGACAGCAAATGAAACTACTTTTTCTCCTGCAGGTTTAGGGCATGTAAACTCATCAAGAACAGTTTTTAAAGACAATAAATGCGAAAAACCCTCATCTTCCAACTCAAGTAAGACAGTTGAGGACATAAATGAACAGATATAATCAAAGCACCCCCCTTCATCCTGTTTATCCAAGTCAACTGGATCTTGATGAGGAAGTTCGGGAATGTTCGCTGCAACTTCGAAGATCTGTTCTGCAGACAGATGCAGCAAACTCTTCTTTATTAACCAAACCAGTTCTTTTCTTGCATGGGTTGCCATGGCTCACACCTCTTGGATGCTCTGGAAGCAACAAGTCCCTCACTCTGACTACAGACAGATGCCTCGGACCTGCGACTCTCCTTCAGTTCCGTCAGTGTAATCCTGGCAGTCCACGGGTTCAGTGATCACTAGATTGACGACCTCCCTCAGCGTCCTGGTGCCGTCAATCCCGGACGAGCCCCCAAGAATCTGTTACAGGTCCCAGATAGGCAACCATGTAACACTAACCTGATAAAACAGCAAATGAACAGACAGGACATCAGTTTGGTGTTATCGCGTCAGCTCCTCGCTGTAGAATGGGGAAAGAGCTGAACCAACGGTTGCCAAGTGTCCTGTTGCCCCCTACTGGCGCTAAGGAGTATTGCACCTTCAGAAAATAGGTCTATAAAGACCGAAATAAAAACGTCCTTTTGGGCTGAATTTACAATTCTTTTTGTGTTCAAAACTTATTACACAACAACCTAGGATGATATCCCAGTAAACCAACATTAACCACAAATTGTGACCACATTTATTTGTGTGTCACAGTAACACACTAGATCACCATGGTAACAGACTCTGGATCACTATTAGTGACAGACTCTGGATCACTATAGTACAATAAGCTAGATCACCATGGTAACAGACTCTATTCCACCATGGTAACACACTAGATCACCATGGTAACAGACTCTGGATCACTATAGTACAATAAGCTAGATCACCATGGTAACAGACTCTATTCCACCATGGTAACACACTAGATCACCATGGTAACAGACTCTATTCCACCATGGTAACACACTAGATCACCATGGTAACAAAGACTGCCGCCTGAATGATCAAACTACCATGTGAGTGAGGTGGTAGATGTTTGGTTTAGGGTCTGTTAAGTCCTAGTTGAAAAGAAGGCCTGTGAGTGTGTATGTGGTTTAACAGGAAGTCCTGTATTGTGTCTGATCAGGCCCAACATTGCTCTTTGAGAAGGTCGGCGGAGGTCGGCGGTTCTACGCGTGTTCAGCCTGTCGGGACAGGAAGGACTGCAGCTTCTTTCAGTGGGAGGATGAACAGGTGAGCTCCGTGGTTCCTGTTAGTCACATGATGTGTTTAACCTTCAGCCTGACCTTTACCTGAAGGTGTCAGAGGTCAGGATGCTGGCCAGAGAGGAGCAGAACCGGCCCAAGTGGCCCCCTTTCACCCAGCAGGACTACTGTAACAGGTGACGGTTTGAGAAGTCTCTGCTGTCTTTACCTTTAAGGAGCCTTAAAGCGTGACCTCTGACCTGTCTCTCAGGGCGGAGAAGTTGGCTTCACTGCCTGTCGATGAGAGGAAGTTCTGTGATGACTGTCAGGTCCTGGTGCTGCCAGCTGAGCGCAGCACTCACTCTGCTCACAGAACCAGAGGCGTGACCTCGGCCCAGCTCACGAGGCCCAGCCTCCTGCTGCGTCCGCTGGACAACAGGAAGAGCCACGCCCAGTTCCTGTTCACCGACCGCAGCGCCCACTTCCTGCTGGACGCCGTCGCTGGGCTGGGCTACAGGAAGGCTCTGTGTGTGGGCACACCCAGGTGAGGGGGGAGAACACGGAGGGGGAGGAGTCTAAATACTTTGTTCAGCTGAAGGCTGAAACTTGTACAAAAGAGTTTTTAACAAAGTAGAGTTTGAGTTTAAACTGTTCAAACAGTTTTAAGTTAAATAGATAAATACATTCAAAATAGACAAAAATGAACAAGAACTGTTCAGTATGTGTACTTTAGCACGTTTAGGCTGTGGTTGAACATTAGAAACCAGACGTGGGTTAAAGCAGGAGTGGTGTAAAGTAGGTGTTGTTTATTAGACTGGGACAAACTGGGAGTAGGATGTTTGGTCTTTCTGAAGCTGCCTTGTTTTCTTTGACTGAGTCACTTTTCTTCCTGTCATCTGTTGTATCTAATGTGAAATCCAGAAACGTTTACAGTCATCAGGACGTTCAGACTGGGTCTAAAAATAACTACATCTCTAAAAACGTACATGGAAACCAAGAACATCAAATAACTGTTGAACAGTCTCGGTTTCCTGTGATGGTCCGTGTGTCAGTTTCTCAACAAAACACAAACAGGAAGGGAAAACTCAACATTTCTACACACACACACACCTGTGTTTAAAGACTGATCTTCTGATTTGTTCAACAGGCTGCAGGAACTGATCAAGCTGCGAAACCTGGAGCAGAAACATGAGCCGATGAAGACCCTGCTGCTGGACATGGACTTCAGGTTTGATCGTCTTTCTGGTTCTATTAAAGCAGTGGTTCTCAAACTTTTTGACCCGAGTACCACCTAAAACCTATGTAGGATCTTCGAGTACCACCATGATGTTGGACCTTTAAATAACGCACAGTTTGACTGTTGTAGCGTAATATAACCTGATTTTATTGTTATAATACGGACACACTTCTGCAAGGTTATTAGCTTAGTTTTGTCGGTTTTACGGCTAATCACTGTTAGCTACCTTCACTAACCTAATTGTTATGCAGGATATCTAGGTTCTTTTGATTCAAAGGGAAGACCTACGTACGTTATATTTGGAAGTTATAACCCAGAAGCAGACTTAGACTACAGTTATTTTATTAAAGAAACAGATTGAACGAACAGACAGATATGAGGTAGATGGTTGCATCTTAAGAGATTCTTCTGATATTATTAAGCTGAGAGTTAATGACGAGAGCCCGTGAGATATTTATATATCTCTAGGGAGTCGGAGCTAAGTTGAAAGGAGTGTTATTTATCAAGAGCCTCAGTTTACCCAGATCGGAGTTGATACCTGCTGAGACCGCTCCAGATCGCCTCGGCGTGAGAGGTGGAGGTTCGTCGGTGTGATCGTTGATCTGACGAACCTCAGAGTTATCCCCAGTGAACGTAACGTTACCGCAGGCACGGAGGTGTCTGACGAGTCGGTCTAGCTGGTCCATGGTCGGCGGGCGCAGAGGCTAACCGGCTTTCCCATGGCAGGTGAGAAGAAGCAGACGGATGGTGTCTGGCTTCTTAGCCGGAGCAATGTCCTCGACCGGTGAGGCTGGTTTACCCACGAGCTCGGTCGGCATCAAAGCCTTCCGTGTAACGGAGAAAACGGAGGCCGTGTTCTCTTGTGTAGGTTGAACGAGAACCGTTTAGCTTCCAGACAGGAAGCCTGACAGAGGGAACTTTGGACGCGTGGCCCAATGGGAAGGAGTTACCAAGTCACGTGGTTCTCGTCATTAAGGAACCCAGGAAGTTAGATGGATTATTAATATGCTTTAACCTTTTAGCAAAAGTAGAATCATGAAATAATACTGATGCAACATCAACATTCATGAATACTGGAAGAAAATGAATTAATCATATTAAGACATTTCTGGACAGTGGATTAAAGGTAGTGTCTTTTAGAATGAGACATCAAGGAGTCCTTAAGTTTAATTATTAATTAAAGGAAATCTTCTCAGTCTTCCGACACGACCGGGTCCTGGAAGGAATGTTGATTCAGGTTACAACATAACAAAAGAGTCATTTTAATCCAAGTTATTGGGAAAAAGATGAGTTATTGTATTGATGAACCAGAGGTCAGAATTCAGAGAGATAGTAACGCCTTTGCCGGCATTACACTGTTTTTAACTGGAATCCGAGGTCTCGCTAGACATTTTCATAATCTGACTGACAGGTTACAAAAACTCCGGTCATAATCCATTTTTATCTGTCACTTATTAATAAAAAAATATGATGATGACATGTTCAACATTATTTACTTTTCATTCATTTTAATAATATTTTAATGGTCTCACACAAAAAGTCAGTTTTTCCAAATCTCAGAGTTTTATTTAAGACTGTCGGCTGTCGCCGCGTTACACAACAAAAGCAAAAACCACGTGGTTTCCTGGGATTGGACTCTCTCACCCCTCCAGCTGTCACGCACCCCACGCTGCCTCGTTACCACGGCAACCCGTAGATCAGCTGTTTTCAAACAAATCAGGAAACTCAACATGAACGCCACAAAACATCACAGGTGGATCGGGTTAGCGTCTGCAGAGATGCGACGCTGAACCGGTCTGTCGTGGTAAAGAACCAGAAAGCATGGGTCTATTTACCGGTCGGTCTACCTCCCAGCCCTCACCTGGTCAGGAGCTTTGGGTCATGACGAAAGAACGAGAGTGCGGATACAAGCGGCCGAAATGAGTTTCCTCCGAGGCGGTTCGGACAAGTCCTGTTGGCTGGTGGAGGAGGAGGCTGGGGAGTGGGGGGTCTGGGCTCCCGGCCCGCTACCTGGACCCGGATAAGCAGAAGAAAGCGAGGCGAGACCCCGTCATTACACACAGCTGCTGCTAGCTGTGATTTTAATCCGCTCTGCGCGGTCAGAAGGCCACACACACGTACACAGGTGTGTGAATTTTTATCTGTCAAATGACAGACGGACTTAAGATTTGTCCGTCAAAGTTTAAAAAAAACAGCAAAATACTCCGTTAACGCGACCCCTGCTTGGCACCGATGTTTTTAGCTTAACCATTAAGCTAATCTGTGGTGCACAAACTGTTAGCCCATCCGGCGTTCAGACAACAGAAGTACGTCATGACATAACACATCGTAAATAAATATATCTTAATAAAAATACTTTAATAATGGTGAAAATAGACCCAAATTAGGCCAAATGCCGTTACAAACGCTTAATTTAAAAAAATGTTCACTATTTTAGTCACCAATATTTAAAGTGATAATATGCAGTTTTGCTTGTTTTGGGCTCCCTCTGGTGTCCGTTTTAAATCACTGCATTACACAAGTTAGCATATTGTTTCAGCTTCTAAACGCCTAAATCTACCTGTTGAAATGTCTCCTCAGCCTTCATAGCTTTCTACAGGAGCGGTTATTTACTCCTTCAAAGAAATCAGCTGTGTTCAAGCAGGGAGAGATGGGAAAAATCAGGAATCATGAGCTAAAAACACTCCAGAGCTAGCATAACAGCTAGCCACTTTGGGTTAGCCTAACCCTCGTGAGACACGTGACTTCCTGGGTACCGTGACGGAGACGGAGATCTTACAATCGTGGTATTCTGGATCTAACCACCAGATGGGGCTAAGTGACTTTTCATTAACTCTGTAAAGCAGGGGTGTCAAACTCCTTTTCACCGAGGGCCACATCAGCATTATGGCTGGCCTCAAAGGGCCAGAAAACTTAAAAATGTAACCAAATTAAATGTAAAATAAATGTAACAACTCCTTAACGTTACATAACTCTGAATTTATTACTTCTACAAGATAAAACATTACAAATGCATGAAAAATAGGTTTGCTTGTTGCTCTGTTATAACATAAATCCTTTTGACTTGTCAGGTTATGAAACCCACTGAACTCCATCAATCAAGGATCAAACTATTCAAGTGGATTAAAAATACATCAGAGTTATAATAACTCTGATCAAAACATGTGTTATAGTTAGGGGTGCACACAATCTGTCATCACATGTCCTCAAGGGAGAACCTGGCTCTGGGGTTTGGTCAGCACATGGGGGGGGGGGGGG
>SSNR01000681.1:64553-113497 GCA_006937965.1 Callopanchax toddi | reverse complement strand
GGGGGGGTTGATGATGATGATGATTTGCTGTTGGCTCAACATTTTTCTGCTTAATGCTCAATAAATTCAAACAACCTTTGACTCATGAGGTCACTCTGATGCTTAAATAAAACTTTTAAACATATTTAAACCAGATAAATATTAAAGCCTTCTACTAGTCACCTCTCCGGTCTGACAGAGCGATGACCCGTTTCTTCCTCACTGCAGTCAGACAGCTGCAGCAGGTGAGGAGGCGTGACGATCAAGGTGTTCTGATCCTCCTGACTGAACACCGTTAATATTAATGTTCATCAGCTCGTATAAAAGTCCAACACAACACGTTATCTTAGGCAGAAACTGGTTAATCTGGTTTGCCATCAGGGAAGAGGATGATCAGCTGACGGAGGATCAGCAGCTCCCCGCGCGCGCACGCATCATGGATCAACAATCGACCAGTGATCTTTTGTTCTGGTCAACTAAAATGACTGATTCTGACAGAGAGAACTGGATATGTGATGACAAAATGAACGTCTTTCTCAGAGGGGAATTATTTATCAGCAGCATGAGAGCGCGAGCTGTCGGGTCCGGGAGGAGTTAGTAAAGCGCGCGAGCGCAGCCAGCTGGATCGCAAACCGTGTCCCGAACCACAGAGGTGATCTGTTCTGATCACGGATCGATTGTGACCCGTTGTACCCCTACTGGGCATGTGTGAACTGCGTGCGTGGGTCGGACGTACTGTGATTGTGTGTGTTAAAGCGCTCGCCGAGCTGTGTGTAATGGCGCACTGGAGATGCTGTGTGTGTGTGTGTGTGTGTGTGTCAGAGGTCCTACCATGTGTGTCCACTAGGTTCAGAGGTCATGTGACTCAGTCACTGAGCTGCAGCAGGATGTGAAGCTGTCAGATCGAGGGGTCTCCCATCGGGACCGCGCAGCGCTGGTCCGCAAAAGCGCATTCGAAATCCGGTTCTCATGAGGACCAGGGTACTGCTTGTTGCACCCTGCCCTGTAGTGGCGGTAAGCCGTCAAGTCGCGGGTAACACAATTGACATGCATTGTGGGAAATGTAGTTTTTGGTCAAAGTACGCTTTTTACCTATTTATTTCTGAATACTCAGACCTTTTAAGCTCTCGCGGGCCACATTAAATGACGTGGCGGGCCACATTTGGCCCGCGGGCCTTGTGTTTGACACATATGCTGTAAAGAGTCAGATTAGCACAGACTGGCTCAAGGAGAAGATTTAAAAATCTGTCGTTCTCTCACTCAGCCTCTCATTTCTGCCCCTCTCTCGTTCACTCGCGCTGAAACTCCTCCCCTGAGAAATGTCAAAGTTTTCCTGCAGACTTCGCTGCCTCCGATCATTCAGGAGGTTCTGTGGTGTTTTATTTTCCTCTGGGGCTTCTTGGTGGTCGTAGATTCAGAATGATCTGCGTCGCTTCGGTATCTGTTATTAGCTTCAGTACGAACTGTAACGGCCACGACGGAGTTCTTGATCAATCCGTTCATCCTTGTCCTCTTTCATTTAATGATCAGGACACCATGGGTAATGTCCCACTGTCCAACGTGGTTACTTCCTGATTATGACTCTATTTAATCCTGTTTGTTCTAAACCTGCTGTCACTTTGCTGCTGGTGCTCCTGAATGTCCACACTGATAAGTTCTGTTCTAAATGATAGCATGTAGCAGCATGTGAAGACATAAAGGATATAATTGTATCCTTAGCGGCTAATAGTCTTGTTTAAACTGTATCTGTAACCTGCTCATGTTTGTGTGTTTTAGGTATGCCCAGTTCTACAGTCAGGAGGAGTTCTGTCTCTACAACATGTTCAACCATCACTTCTTTGACGGAGAGGTGGGAGTTGACTTCCTGCTGTCTGAACTAAATGTTTTAATAAAGCTCCATCCGTACGTCCATGAATGAAACCAAAAACATTTAAACATCAGAACGTGCAGTTCAGTCAGGAGAGAGTGCTGGGATCTTTATGTCGTTTGTCTCCATAGACAACAATGGGATGTAGATGAGTTAGGTGGGGGAACAAACCCCACCCTCGTTCTAGCTCTACAGCTCAGGTGAATTCCCAGAGGGTTGCTGTTTGGTCCCAGCTCCTCCAGGGTCAGTCTGACGTTGTGTCCTTGGGCAAGACACTGAATGTTGGTGGTGGTCAGAGGGGTTGATGGTGCAAAATGGTAACTTTGCCTCTGACAGACTTGTCAAGCACTTAGATCTGTATCCTCAGAGAGAAAAGCACTATAAAAATCTAATCTATTATTATAGAAACATGTAGCGATCAAATACCTGGTGTACAGACTCTGGAGGTGTAAACGGTGGTCTTTTCTTCGGCTTGGTGGGACCTGTGTGTCCCTTTGGACCAGAACCAGGAATCTGGATCACTACAAACATAATTCAGATTCTAAACGGGTCACAGGAAGTTGGACTTTACGTGACTGAACTGGTGTGTTTTTTTACGTTTATGGTCTTTACACCCTGACAGTTTAGATAGGAAGAGTTCTGGAGAGTTTTTCTAGAATCAGCTGCTAGCTGATGATGTCACACTAATCTGTTTAACGTTTGGTTTCCTCTCATGTTTTCAGTAGCTCATAAACCACCACTGACACACAAACATTTACACATGGACCATCAGAGCCTCCTGGTTCCCAGTACTCAGGAAGCTCTTTGATTCAGCTCTCCTCTCTGTGGACAGTTATCTGTTTACCTGAACCTGTGATGTTATTGGATGGATGTTTGTCTCGTCAGGCTTCCTCGGCGGTTCTGGAGTCGTTCCTCAGGGAGGCGGATGGGGAGAAGGTGGTGATGGTGGCTGACCCTCCATTTGGTGGTCTGGTGAAGCCTCTGGCCAACAGTTTCTCTCTGATATCTCAGACGTGGAAGAAGCTGCAGGACTTTGGTCAGTAGCACCTCAGTTTGATGTTCAGATCAGAGTATTTCTACAAATGATGTCCTTCTAGATTACCGTCTCTAATTAGCATCAAACCACTTCAGACAGGCTTTAAAGAACCAAAGGCTCCAGCAGAGTCTGAACTCCTATTTGAAATGTTTAGAAACCAGAGCAGAAACACCAGATCTCTGCTCTAACGACGTGTTCGATCTGATCTGTCTGTTCAGGAGGTGGGAACGCTGACATGCCCATGATCTGGATCTTTCCGTACTTTTTTGAGCCTCGGATCGTGGAGTGTGTCCCCTCTCTGTCCATGTTGGACTACCAGGTACCAGCAGGACATCACGTGTTCATCACAGATATTAGGAAGTCTTCACATCTTTAAATGTCCACAACTTCTTTTGTTAAACATTTAAATTGATATGTGGGTTATTCAGAAGTGGCACGCTGTCAGTATTTCATCTAGAGTAAGGACCACACCCACATCACTCAGAGTGGGCAGTTCATCTAAACGTCTGATTTCTGAAACAAATGATTTGTGTTTGAGGTTTTGTTTTTGGGATCATTACCCAAAGCTCATGATCACAGGGGACTGGAACGTAGATGAACCGGTAAATGGAGAGCCTTGCTTTCTGGCTCAGCTCCTCCTTCACCACATCAGACCGGTTCAGCTCCCAGACGCTGCCCCGATCCGCCTGTCGACCTCCCTCCTTCTCTCACTGGTGAACAAGACCTTGAGATACTTGAACTCCTCCACTTGTGGTAGGACCTTCCTCCCAACCCAGAGTTGGCAGTCCACCCTTATCTGGTCAAGAACCATGGCCTCAGACTTGGAGGTGCTGATCCTCATACCAGTTAGAGCTGGTAGTTACCTCCCCAGTAAGAGCTGAAGATCATAGTTTGATGAAGCTAGGACAGAGATGAGCAGTCCTGGTCCTCGATGGTCGTATCCAGCATGTGTTAGTGGTTATCTTTTTCCAACACACCTGATATAAATGTTAAGTTACCTCTTCAGTGTGCCTTCAAGGCCATCAGAAGCCTCTTAATAACCCACTAATTCAGATCAGGTGTGTTTATGCAGAGAAATACCTAAAACATACAGGACTGTGTCCCTCGAGGACCAGGATTACCCACCTCTGATCTAGGATGGTCACATCGTCACAAAAAGCAGAGACGAGATTCTCCTGTCACCAAACTCCACCCCCTCCACACCACGGCTGCTCCTAGAAATCCTGTCCATAAAGGTTCTGAACAGGACCGGTGACAAAGGGCAGCCCTGGCGGAGTCCAACCCTCACTGGGAACAGGTCCGACTTACTGCCGGCTATGAGGACCAGACTCACACTCCTCTGGTACAGGGACTGAATGGCCCTTAACAAAAGACCATCCACCCCGTACTCCTGGAGCGCCCCCCACAGGGTGCCCCTGGGGACACGGTCATAAGCCTTCTCCAAATCCACTAAACACATGTGGACTGGTTGGACAAACTCCCATGACCCCTCCATCACCCTAGCGAGGGTAAAGAGCTGGTCCACAGTTCCACGACCAGGACCAAAACCACATTGCTCCTCTTCTATCTGAGGTTCAACCATCGACCGGACCCTCCTCTCCAGGACCCTGGAGTAGACCTTCCCAGGGAGGCTGAGGAGTGTGATCCCCCTATAGTTGGAACACACCCTCTGGTCCCCCTTCTTAAAAATGGGAACCACCACCCCGGTCTGCCACTCAACAGGGACTGCCCCCGATGACCACGCAATGTTGCAGAGACGTGTCAACCACGACAGACCTACAACATCCATCGCCTTGAGATACCCAGGTCAGATCTCATCCACCCCTGGGGCTCCGCCGCTGTGTAGTTGTTTGACTACCTCAGAGACTTCTGCCCCAGAGATTGGACAGTCCGTCCCCAGGTCTCCCAGCTCTGGTTCCTCATAGGAATGCGCGTCGGTGGGATTGAGGAGCTCCTCAAAGTATTCCTTCCACCGTCCGACTATAGTCCCAGTTGACGTCAGCAGCTCCCCGTCCGCACTGTAAACAGTGTGAGGGAGTTGCTGCCTTCCTCCTCTGAGGCGTCAGATTTTTTGCCAGAACCTCTCTGGAGCTGATCAATATAGCCTCAGTGAACTCCTCCCACGCCTGAGATTTAGTCTGAGAACCCCTCAGCTCCTCCCTCCCGATCACACCAGAGAGCAGGGTGCAAGGTGAGTCCAGGCGACACCTGGTTATTTCAGGATGTTATTTATGGACTTAACAGCATAATCCAGACCCTGCTGTAGGGCAAGCTGTACCTGACTCCACCTGCAGATGGATCATTGACTTCCTGTCTGACAGAACAACATGTGAGGCTAGGGAAGTGCACCGACCTGAAGGCTGTGTCCTCTCTCGCCTGCTGTTCTCCTTGTCCTCTAACAGCTGTCCCTCCAGCCACCAGCCTGGTAGGAAGGATTGTGGCTGACCCCTCCCCCCACCTTGACCACACTGTCTGAGTCTGTCCCCTCTGGGAGGAGGCTGAGATCCATCAGAACTAGGGCTGGGACGACGCGTCGACGTAATCGATTACGTCGACGCGTAAAATACGTCGACACAAAAAATGTGCGTCGATGCGTCATCGCTTTCAAAACAAACATGGCGCCAGTGAGTAAATCAGTCCACCCGGACTCGTAGTTAAAAAGTACGGGACTATTTTAACAGAAAAGGAAGCGAATCAGTCGTTTGTCGGCTTTGTAAAATGGAAATGGCCGATCATAAAAGCACGACGGTGCACCAGCATCTCAAGCGGCATCCAGGAGCAGCTTCCGCAAATGACAAAACACAGAAAGTTTTCTACTTTTTTTTACTAACGCTGGTTTTTACTAGGGGTGCAACGGATCGTCACTGATCCTGATCCCTGTGGATCGCCCTCTATATAGTTTGGAACGCATGTGTTCCGGACGACGCAGCGCTCGCTAAATCATCTCCGACACTCTGCTTATATGCTTGCGCGCTCTGAATCTGCAAATAATTCCCCTCTGAGAAAGACGTTCGTTTTGCCATCACGTATAGAGGTTCAGGCTGTTGGAGTCGGTCGTTTTAGTTCACCAGAACAAAGATCCCCGATCAATATCTGGTCAAGTCTGTTGCACGCCCGCGGAGCAGCTGATTCCTCCGTCTCTCTCTGTCAGCTAGGATAAATAGACAGATAGACAAACCAGACTCGTCTATTTCTGTCTAAGATAACGTAGTATGTTGGGCTTTTATACGAGCTAATGGACGTTAATATAACCGGAGTTCTAGCAGGAGGCTCAGAGCAGCGCCTGGAGCGTCACGCCCCTCCGCCCAGCTGTGACCGCAGGGAGAGACTAGTTTCACAGAAACAGGTCTGTGACCCCGGAGATTTGCATTTAAGTCCATCTCCCCCATTAATTAGTTTTAATATGATTCAATAATATTATTATTATTACTATTATTATTTATTGGTTAATATAGCCCTTTACAACAGTCAACTAGACAGCCAAAGTGCTTTACAAGCCTAAGTAAAAGCAACAATACAAATAAAAGAATGCATTAAAAACAAACAAAACTAAGAATTAAAAGGAATCAGAAAACTGGAATAAAAGTCAACACTACGGAGTGTTAAAAGCCTTCCTGAATGAAAACGTTTTAAGATTGAATTTAAGAAGGCCCAGGTCAGTGACTAGTCGTAGGTCCAATGGAAGCTGGTTCCAGAGTCGGGGTGCCGCCACAGAGAAAGCCCAGTCACCCCAGTGTTTATATCTGGTCCTCNTAGGGCTGGGACGACGCGTCGACGTAATCGATTACGTCGACGCGTAAAATACGTCGACACAAAAAATGTGCGTCGATGCGTCATCGCTTTCAAAACAAACATGGCGCCAGTGAGTAAATCAGTCCACCCGGACTCGTAGTTAAAAAGTACGGGACTATTTTAACAGAAAAGGAAGCGAATCAGTCGTTTGTCGGCTTTGTAAAATGGAAATGGCCGATCATAAAAGCACGACGGTGCACCAGCATCTCAAGCGGCATCCAGGAGCAGCTTCCGCAAATGACAAAACACCGAAAGTGTTCTACTTTTTAACGGAACGCTGGTTTTTACTAGGGGTGCAACAGAACACTGGTTTTTACTAGGGGTACAACGGAACGCTGGTTTTTACTAGGGGTACAACGGAACGCTGGTTTTTACTAGGGGTACAACGGAACGCTGGTTTTTACTAGGGGTGCAACAGAACGCTGGTTTTTACTAGGGGTGCAACAGAACGCTGGTTTTTACTAGGGGTACAACAGAACACTGGTTTTTACTAGGGGTACAACGGAACGCTGGTTTTTACTAGGGGTGCAACAGAACGCTGGTTTTTACTAGGGGTGCAACGGAACGCTGGTTTTTACTAGGGGTGCAACGGAACGCTGGTTTTTACTAGGGGTGCAACGGATCGTCACTGATCCTGATCCCTGTGGATCGCCCTCTATATAGTTTGGAACGCATGTGTTCCGGACGACGCAGCGCTCGCTAAATCATCTCCGACACTCTGCTTATATGCTTGCGCGCTCTGAATCTGCAAATAATTCCCCTCTGAGAAAGACGTTCGTTTTGCCGTCACGTATAGAGGTTCAGGCTGTTGGAGTCGGTCGTTTTAGTTCACCAGAACAAAGATCCCTGATCAATATCTGGTCAAGTCTGTTGCGCGCCCGCGGAGCAGCTGATTCCTCCGTCTCTCTCTGTCAGCTAGAATAATCATCTCTCTGATAGACAAACCAGACTCGTCTATTTCTGTCTAAGATAACGTAGTATGTTGGGCTTTTATACGAGCTAATGGACGTTAATATAACCGGAGTTCTAGCAGGAGGCTCAGAGCAGCGCCTGGAGCGTCACGCCCCTCCGCCCAGCTGTGACCGCAGGGAGAGACTAGTTTCACAGAAACAGGTCTGTGACCCCGGAGATTTGCATTTAAGTCCATCTCCCTCATTAATTACCGGTAGTTTTAATATTTTTCAATATTATTATTATTACTATTATTATTTATTGGTTAATATAGCCCTTTACAACAGTCAACTAGACAGCCAAAGTGCTTTATAAGCCTAAGTAAAAGCAGAAATACAAATAAAAGAATGCATTAAAAACAAACAAAACTAAGAATTAAAAGGAATCAGAAAACTGGAATAAAAGTCAACACTACGGAGTGTTAAAAGCCTTCCTGAATGAAAACGTTTTAAGATTGAATTTAAGAAGGCCCAGGTCAGTGACTAGTCGTAGGTCCAATGGAAGCTGGTTCCAGAGTCGGGGTGCCGCCACAGAGAAAGCCCAGTCACCCCAGTGTTTATATCTGGTCCTCTGAACTTTTAGAAGAAACTGGAATGAAAATTATATTGAAGCATTGGATTGACATCTTGAGTTAAATGTTGTACTACTACAAACTTTATTTTCAAGTTTTTTATTAAAATGTGTTCAAATGAAGAAATTTGTGTTTATTTCATTGAGATATTTAAAATAGCAAATGTCAAATTACTATACAAGTCAAATAATGGGGAAATAATCGGTAATCGAATCGAATCAAAATCGAATCGAATAGAAAAATGAATCGTTAGATGAATCGATGCATCGAAAAAATAATCGCTAGATTAATCGATTACAAAAATAATCGTTTTGCCCAGCCCTAATCAGAACAAAAACACAGGAACAGTTTCTCTCCAGCTGCAGCGGAGCCCCAACAAAGATTAAAACAGTACTATCTGTTCCACTTCGACCACACTGTGTACAGAAGTCCAATAATGAAAGGCCCTTTGGGTTCAGATTGGGCGGGCCGTTCCTTCCAAGGCAGAGGACCCAGCCTGAAGGGTTACAGGGTCCAGCCCTGGGTTTGGGGTGACTGGGCTTTAGCTCATGGGGTCCAGCCTGAACCAGTTCCACCCCTGCAGGAGGAGCATGGAGGGTCTGGTGTGATGTGGATCGTAGCAGGCTGAGGAGGGAGCTTTGGCAGTCACAAAAACTGGTTCAGCGTGCAATAGGTTGAACTTCTGTGACTTGTTTCACACCTGAATGACATTTTAGGTGGAAGTTTGTTGAAATGATCAACATTGGAAGAGCAGAAGGTTTTTGAAGAGTTTGAAGTAGTAGTGCCAAAAGGTGGATCTCTTAAAAAGTAAACAGACATTAATACTAAAAGTCAGAGTTGAATGATTTGTTTTTAAAGAGCTGGATACTTGTAGAAGAGTATAAAGAGAAGGGGGGTGGGGCCTCCCACCTGAGCCTGCTACGATCCACATCACACCAGACCTTCCATGCTCCTCCTGCAGGGGGCGTAACCGCTTCACTACACAGAGACGTCCTGGTGTTTCTGTATTCAGAGAAATGTTTCTAACATCCACTGGGTTTCACTGTGAGGTTTTATCCATTAGCTTCTGTTATTGTCCATAGAGTCAAATACAAATAGCTGTATAAGTCTGAGTAAGGTGAATAGTTGTTTTGGATAACGGGTGGGGTTTAATAAGTCTGGACTTCCTCCCATCCCTCTTCAGATTCATGAATTCATTCATATTATCATTTCTTGGATTCTTACATTTGCCTGTTTTAATTTTCTGTCATCATAATTTGTGTTTAAGAAATGGATGTGCATATGTGACATAAAAGGATGAGTCAGTCAGACAACTGGTCGGTCGGCTCGCCTCCTAAAACGAACAGAAGCAGACTAAATAGATTGTTTATTGTGTTGTTGTTGTTTATTGTGTCTATCCAGGTGGCCTATGACAACCATCCCATGTATAAACAGGGGAAGACGGGCAGGAGGCAGTCTCCTGTCAGACTGTTCACCAACATCCCACCCAGACAGGTGGTCCTGCCCAAAGAGGAGGGCTACAGGTACCGCACATGTTCCCAACGCTGAGTCAGCATAGACATCCTGTTCTTCTTTCAACAGATTCTTCTTCTACAGTTTTCCACCTCTTTCTACAAATTCTGTCTCAAAACGTTGAGCTCTGTCAGGACTTTGTTACTGAGACCTGTAAGTTTGCTCTTCAATCAGCGTCCTTCCTAGACGTAGTAGCTAACGCTAACGCTAACCCTAGAAACAGATGTAAACAAGTCTCAAGACATGAAGCTATTACATGTTAGAGACGTTTAGTCATCTGGTTTAATAAATCAGTTTAAAAGATTTCAGAAAAATCCAGCTTTCTGCATTCTGGTGATGTCATCACTCCACTCTGGTGATGTCATCACTCCACTTTAAACCTGGGGCGGCGTGTAACTCAGTAGGTAGAGTGTACGTCTGGCAACCAGATGGTCGCTGGTTCAATCCCAGCTCCAGCTGGGTTACTTTGTGTCCTTGGACACACTTCACCCACCTCGTCTACTGGTGGAGGTCAGAGGGACCTGGTGGAGGTCAGACGGACCTGGTGGAGGTCAGAGGGACCTGGTGGTGGTCAGACGGACCTGGTGGAGGTCAGAGGGACCTGGTGGTGGTCAGAGGGACCTGGTGGAGGTCAGAGGGACCTGGTGGAGGTCAGAGGGACCTGGTGGTGGTCAGAGGGACCTGGTGGTGGTCAGAGGGACCTGGTGGAGGTCAGAGGGACCTGTTGGTGATCAGAGGGACCTGGTGGAGCCAGATTGTGTGTGGTGACTCCAGCCTCTGACAGTCTGCTCCAGGTCAGCTGTGGCTACAGTGTGACTGGGTTAATGACTGATGTAGTGTGAAGCACTTTGGGAGTCCTAGGACTTAGAAAGCGCTGTACAAGTACAGGATATTTACCAAACCTGACTGGCATATGTTCAAATCTGATCTAACAGGAGACATCAGAACATGTGATCTCTGTCCTCTTGTCCCTCGTGGTTGTAGGAACAACAGTTTGTCCACAAGCTGCCTCTAACCGTGTTTCAGACATTTGAGTTTTTAACTTTTTCCTATTTTTCTTTCATTTAATGTCCTGCTTCTGTTCTTCTAGATGTTTTCCTCTTCAGCTCTTATCCACCAGGTTCAAAGGGCTTCTTTCCACTCAAGTCTTTAACTGAATTTACTGTTAAACCAGCTCAGGTCTCAGTGTATCGATCCAACTGAGGCTTTGCTCGGATACCTTGGCATACAGCTGATGGTTTTACAGGCGTTTCTAGGCTCTATAGAGAGATTACAGGGAGTAGATTACGTACCTTGATATTGACGAATGGAAGACTGAGTCAGGAATAAAGACTTTACAGAATTTATTATATAAAAAGACTGACGAGAGTACAAATAGATTATCAGAGAGGTAGCAATGGTTTTAGCATGTCAACACGGTGGAAAGGTGTTCTAAGTTAATCTTAATAAAAGTTTAATGACCTGAGTCTCATGATGTTAAAAGACTAGGGAATTTTCTTAATTTAGTTTAGTTGGAGGAGTTACTGATGGTAAGCTATGGTGTGAGTTAGCTTTATCAAAGTAGCCTCAGTTTTACCAGACCATGGACGCTTACTGTTCGGCGTTCCTGGATCGAGTCTGGCAGGTGGAGGTCGACGAGGAAGCAGAAGATTCCCCCTCGATGGATCTGGAGGCCCTCGGAGGTGGGTTAGCCGCCTTAGGCCGGCAAGAGATGTCCGTGGATACGTCGTCAGTAGAGCCATGTCTGATTTAGCATAGCTGTAGCTTTCTTCCCCATTTTGGTGGAGAGAGGCAGACGGGTGGTGTCTGGGCCTCAGGGAGAAGAAGCGTTCATTGGCTGAGACGGGAGTTGGTACCCGTACAGGGGCCGGCAACTTAGGAAATAGCTCAGCTGTGTAGCAGGTGACAGCTGAGCGTCTAGTCTCATCAATGCCTGAATGAGAACTGAACTCTTCCGGGCTTGGAAAGAGCTAAAATGGAGTCGTGTGATGTGGACCAATGGGATTGGGTTTACTAAGTCACATGACTCAGGTCTTTAAAGTCATATTACCTTAATGAATGAAGTATGAAATAATACTGATTTAACCTTTAGCAAAGTAAAAATATGAAATAATACTGAAGCTGGATCAAACATTCATAACACTGTAGGAGAAAGTGCATTAATCTCATGAAGACATTTCTGAACAGCAGATTGTCATTGTCATTTAGAAAGAGACACCAAGGAGTCTTTGAGTTTATTATTATACTAACAGAGTCCTGTGGAGTCTTCCGGAAAAACGATCTGGACACCTGGAGGAATGTTGATTCAGGTTAAAACATAATAAAAGAGTCATTATAATCCAAGTTATTGGGGAAAAAAGAGGATTATTGTTTGTGTGATGGTCAAGGGGTCAGAGGTTATAGCGTATTTGGTAACGCTACAAGTGATACTAACTCTGCCTAGTGACCTCAGTAAACATATCGACTGAAAGTGAAAATAAAAGTAACACGAAGAAATTACAGGAACTATTTTAGACTAGGGACTACTTTATGACAAAGAACAGCTGTAAGCCTCCGCTGAGCAGAGCAAGGACATGACGCAGCGTCCTCAAAGTCGCCTACGTCCTTAAACTACTAGCCTAAAGCTGGTAACGTTTTCTGAAGATCATCTCTGAGCAGCTCCTGACTTTGTGTTAGTTTTCATCGTCTGTGAGGTTTGAAACAACGTTCAGATACGTCTTTACGGAAGTACGTCTCCTTGCTCCGTTCAGCGGAGGCTTACAGCTGTTCTTTGTCATAAAGTAGTCCCCAGTCTAAAATAGTACCTGTACTTCCTTCATGTTACTTTTTTTTCCCACTGACAGTCGACATGTTTACTGAGGTCACTAGGCAGAATTAGTATCACTACTGAGGGAGTTTTAAGGACTTTTTCTCACAATGCTAGTTGTTACCATTCACTTACAGTGTTTTACGCTAAGCTAAAGCTAAAGGAGTCCTGCTGGATCAGGATAACAGCTGGGCTGGTTACAGATTGGTGGAATGTCCCTTTAAAGCTTGGCGTTGATCTGTGGTTTCCTTCAGGTTCTGCTCCCTGTGTGACAGATATGTGTCTTCTCTCAACAAACACTGCTCTAAGTGCAACCAGTGTCCGTCCAAGGTATGTGTCCGTTTCCATTCTCCTGACAGCTGAGTGGTGATTTGCTGATGTCAGCTGCTGTTTGTGTCTGCAGGACGGCCGTGGATGGAAGCACTGCTCAGCGTGTGACAGATGTGTAAAACCATGTGAGGAACTGACTCTCAGGACCAGGATCTTTATGTTTGGTGTGTAAATAAATGATTGTTTGTCTGCCAGCGTGGACGCACTGCGCCTCCTGTGACCGCTGCACGCTCCCCGACCACCCGTGTGGGCGTGGCCAGAACCAGGATGGCTGCTTTAGCTGCGGCGGCGCTGACCACAAACGGAGGTCCTGCCCTGGTAAAGACTCTGTCAGGAAGAACAGGTGACTACGCCCATCCAGTACATGTTAGCTGATGAGAAACCAGTCCAATCCCTGCTACTGTTTAGTATCAGTGATGTCTGGAGCCGCCATCTTTAAACCATCGATCACTGAGAAACAGCTGCTGCTAAACATATCTACACAAAACAACCAAGAACAGAAAGTATGTGATGCTATCTCACAGACCTGACAGCACTACGCTGGGAAATCTCCACTGTGGCTCCTCCCTCCTTCAAAGAGCGGAGACGTGTTTATTTCCATCGTAGAAACTCCTCAACTGTGAGACAGTAGATCCAGAAAACCACACCGTATGGTTCCTAAATGATTAACTAGTTAATGCATGAAACCAGAATGTGGTCCTCTCCTGTAGTTCTGGGCTGACCCCTCACTGTTCTCCTGATCACTGATCCTCCACCAGACCAGGTCTTCATGGAGCTCCAGTCTGAGGGAGACTAACAGTCCTCTGGAGTTTCTCATCCAGCTGTTAGCCTGGTGTCCTGTAGCCTGTCCCCGCCTGGCGTAGATCTACAGTTTAGTCCCTGGTGTCCTCAAACAGCTCTCTGGTCTAACCCTAACCCTTATTCAGGTAACCAGTTCAAACTGGTCTCTTTATTCAGGTAACCAGTTCAAACTGGTCTCTTTATTCAGGTAACCAGTTCAAACTGGTCTCTTTATTCAGGTAACCAGTTCAAACTGGTCTCTTTATTCAGGTAACCTGTTCAAACTGGTGTAATAAATACAGGTAATGGGTGGAGGATAGGAGGGCTTAGACCAGCTAACAGGTCTGACAGAGACGGGATTCTGATGGTTTTAGGAGATTAAAGGTATCCTATGCAGTTTAGCTTGTTTTTAGCTCCCCCTAGTGTCCGTTTTAAACCACTGCTGTAAAAACATTAGCATAGTTTCTGCTCAGAAAGCCCTAAATCTACCTGTTAAATGTCTCCTCAGCCTTCACTGCTTTCTACTGGAGCGGTTCATCACTCATTCAAAGAAATCAGCTGTTCAAGCAGGGAGAGATGGGAAAAATCAGGAATCAGGAGCTAAAAACACTCCGGAGCTAGCATAACAGCTAGCCACATTGGGTTAGCCTAACCCTCTGAGATACGTGACTTTGTGAGACTTCAGGACACCGGACCAGAGACTCAGAAGTTACAAACGTGGTATTCTGGATCCAAGCAGCAGATGGAGCTGAGGGACTTTATGAACCTGTAAAGGGTCAGATTAGATCAGACTGGGTCAGATTAGATCAGACTGGGTCAGATTAGATCAGACTGGATCAGATTAGATCAGACTGGATCAGATTAGATCAGATTAGATCAGATTAGATCAGACTGGGTCAGATTAGATCAGACTGGGTCAGATTAGATCAGACTGGATCAGATTAGATCAGACTGGGTCAGATTAGATCAGACTGGGTCAGATTAGATCAGACTGGATCAGATTAGATCAGACTGGATCAGATTAGATCAGACTGGATCAGATTACCGGTAGATCAGATTAGATCAGATTAGATCAGACTGGGTCAGATTAGATCAGACTGGGTCAGATTAGATCAGACTGGATCAGATTAGATCAGACTGGGTCAGATTAGATCAGACTGGATCAGATTAGATCAGACTGGATCAAGGAGGAGATTTAAAATAGGAAAGTTATATAGTGTGCCTTTAAATACATATTTCCTGAATTAAAATGCAAATGACTTATTTAAAAATCAGTGTGATTTTGTATTTTTAGATTCTGTCCAAGTTTAGTTGTTCTTATGATGAAAATGTCCTCTTTATTCTTTAATGTGGGAAAACTTGAAAAATCAGTGAGGGGTCAAATATTCTGTCACTGTATGTATGTACCTGAGACATATTAGCACTATATAGTACTGTTGCATCCTGTGAGCTGGTGTCAGATATTATCTGTGTAGATGTTTAGCAGCAGGTCTTTCTCAGCGTTTGATGGTTTAAAGATGGCGGCTCTGGTATTTAGAGCTGGTTCGTCTGAGGAAGGCCAGAGACTAGACGTCATCATTAAATATTTGGTGCTGGGGGGTTACAGAATGAATGAATACCCACAGGTCTGAACTCATCTCTTCATTCTTTTAGTTACAGGTCCAAAGTCCAGAGTGGGGGTAGGAAGATTTCCCATCATCCTCTAGGAAAGCTCAAAGCCAAGAAGAAGTGTCACAGAGGAAAGAGGACTCAGTCTGTGTGACATCAGGATGTGCTCCAGTTGATCCGTTAGTCTGAAATCATTATTAAACAATAAAATAATGACCTTTTTATGTTATTTGTTGTTTTCTGATAAATACTGCTGTGATCAGCAGCCTAAAGGGGCACAAGCCAGGGTCATCATGATCTGGTCCCACGCCCAGGTAGATGCAGGTGAACTACTAGGATGGACAGCGGGTTAGGGTGGTTAAGGACAAGGATGGACATCTACTGATAAATACCAGAAGAGTGATGGAAGATGGACAGAAT
The DNA here is from genome assembly GCA_006937965.1 of Callopanchax toddi. Lineage (NCBI taxonomy): Eukaryota > Metazoa > Chordata > Actinopteri > Cyprinodontiformes > Nothobranchiidae > Callopanchax > Callopanchax toddi. The sequence continues at coordinate 97,845 of SSNR01000681.1, read as the reverse complement.
ACTTTGAAGAGTTGCTGAATGAGGAAAATGAAAGGGGACAAACAGGAAGTGACTGGTGTGGATCAGAGACTAGTCAGGCTGAAGGTTCTCAGTCATCCAGGTCATGGTAACCAAAAGGGGTTGGAATGAAGACAACCGGACTTCTTTGGCTCCTTGAACACATTTCTAATCCGGGGAGCTTTGGAACAGGAATATGGGAGAGTCGCTGTGACTGCTTAACGAGCCGATAGGACCACAGGTTGGGGTCCCTGCTTTAATAAATGAACGTCAGAGCAGCAAAACCCAACGGCTCAGCACTGATCAGGAAGGCAGCGACTCCTGGTTTACAACCCACCCAGCAGCTGCTGGTTCTACCTGCTCCCTAACCCGGTGGGGTTTACTAGCATCACCAGCTGCTCTCTTCCTGTTCAGGTCCAGTTGACTTAACACATCTCACCAGCTGTTCCAGCAGTTGTCCTCAGGGAGGCGCTACAGAGCAGCACATCTCCAGGGCTGCTGCAGTAGATCCAGTTGAACACTGAAGACTTTCTTCACTAATGTGTGCATGAAGACCATCCCTCCAATCTGAATGATGCATGAACACAACGGGAGTTTAAACCATAAAATAGCCGTCATCGCAGCGAGTGGTTCTGTAAATAATCCTGTTGTTAGATGACTGACAACTCTGACACAAATGTTAGATTAATGAAGTCCGATGGACCAGACTGATTTCTAATAAAGTTAAATATCAGAATGACTTTAAATGCCTCAGAGGTTGGGTCTGTATATTTAATGAAATGTTTTCCTGGTTTTAGCCTGATCCCTGGGTCTTTTTCCATTACATATTTGTACTGACATCAAAACATGAGACTAGAAACCTACAGTTCTAATCAGGGTGACGGTGGAACAGGTGGCAGCATTGAAGCCTCACACAAGGACGCAGGTTCGATTCCCGGCTGCAGCCTTTCTGAGTGGAGTTAGCATGTTCTCTACGTGCACAGATCACAGCATGCATTAGTTACTGTAAGTCGCTTTAGATAAAAGCACCTCCAAAGTAAATAAACATCAAACACTTGTGTTTCTTCGACAGCGGAGACAACACTTCTGGGTGATGAAATGATGTGTTTATACTGCTTTAGACATTTAATTACCTTCAAAAAACTCACTGACAAATCTGGCAGCTGCAGAGTTCAGGTCCAATTAAAAAACAACCGAAGCTGGTTATCTGACTCAAATGATAAGAGTGAAACTAAGATGTTAACATTTGAAAAGTGAAACCCTTCAATAAATATAAAGTAAAACATAAAATGTTTGAAACTGTCAAACAGAAGCTCCACTTTGCTTTATGATAAAAAAAAAAAAAAAATCAGCTTTTCCTTTTGTCGCCAATCCGTCCCACATGGTGGAACATCCTGCTAGTTCTTTATTAGTCAGAAAATCTCCCTCTGTTGGGTCAAGGGTCCGAGTCAGAACTAGAATCTTCCTGAGGGTTGGTTCCATCCTGGTTGACGGCCACCGCTCCTTTCCTCTGAGGCAGGACGCTAAAGAAAGCATCCTGCCAGCTGCCCTTCTCAAGATACGCTAGGATGATTTCAAACACTGCAGGACAGAGCAGAAAAAAATGCAGGAAATAGTTAAATAGTCTGAAAGGTGGGCTCCAAATAAACCCCTAACCACAAGCAGACTGTCCTTTATATCAGTTTTTAAAAAAACCAGAAGGCCCTGGAGGGAAAAAACACTAAGGGATGTCTGAAAACTGTAATTCATGGATAATTGGGTTACGAGAAAAAACCCACTATAATCTGAAAAAAAAAATGAAAAGACACAAAAAACATGAAAACATAAATAATGAGGAATAAACCAGAATGGAAAGTGGCCAAAGAAACTTATCAATATTTGTATCCATCCATCTATTTTAAAAATAGGAAAACCTCTACAGTTAGAACACTTGTATTACCTGTTAGCTAACCTCTACAGTTAGAACACTATATTACCTGTTAGCTAACCTCTACATTTAGAACACTTATATTACCTGTTAGCTAACCTCTACAGTTAGAACACTATATTACCCGTTAGCTAACCTCTACAGTTAGAACACTATATTACCTGTTAGCTAACCTCTACAGTTAGAACACTATATTACCTGTTAGTTAACCTCTACAGTTAGAACACTATATTACCTGTTAGCTAACCTCTACAGTTAGAACACTATATTACATGTTAGCTAACCTCTACAGTTAGAACACTATAGTATAACCTGTTAGGATATTACTGATTAATTATGTGTTAAGATTGAAAGTTATTTTAAACTAGTATTTATTTTTGAACATTTTCCTGGAGTCTGTTCATCATTCTGGATATAACTTTATGAACAAGCAACACAAACAGGAAATATTCAAATAATTTTGTTTTACATACATACAAGATTCAAAATGTTGGTCATTTGAGTCCATTTCCAGACCACCAGTTCTTACCGTGGTTGACAGCCAAAACTTTCCGACTGTTCATTTTAACAAAGCTGCTGAGAGGAAGCTGTGCATGCTCGATGCCCAGCTCTGTCGCCCTCTTGTAGGTTAGCCCCTGTGAAGACAGTTGTCGGTCAGGGCAAATCAACTCAACAACCCAGCAGCAGTGGCAGAACCTAACAAACCTTGTGATGGTTGTGGTCCACCAGGCCCCCAATCACGTAGGCCTTCTTTTGGTCCAGCTCCTCCAGAACATTGGGAGAATCCGAGGTCAGGTACACCAGCTCATCTTTGGCCACAACTTCACTGTAGTGCTCAGTCTTAATGGTGATGTCCTACACACAGGAACAGTGCACACACATACAATTACATAAATCGCTTAGAAACAATTTCATTACACAGAACATTTCTACAGGGTAGGTTCAAGGAAATGGGCCAAAACAATAACTACCTCAACCAAACGATACACCAACCAAAAAAACCCAAAACACAGATTTGTTCTGCTTTTCTAAGCGTAAACAACAAGACATTGGTTGTATCTCAGACTCCACGGTGCGTCCTTCTTTGGAATTTGTTTGACATGAACATTCTCCTAAGGTTTGCACAATCTTGTACTAATGACCACTGATAATGACTGACTTAGTTGAATTTTCAGTTGCATCAACCAAAGCCATGTCAACCAAACGCTACATCTCCCAAACAGCTGCATGGTGGCATAGTTGCCTTGCAGCAAGGAGGTCACATGTTCAAACCCCAGCTGCAGCCTTTCATGTTCTCCGAGTACTCACCACAGACCACACCATGTCTGATGGTATCTGTAGGTCTGTACAACAATGAATGAATAAACACAAACTTAAACAAATGCTACATCACCCAAACACCATGTCAACTAGAGATGCGCCAATACCAGATTTTTAATAACCGAGTACTTACATTTGAGTACTTGTTAATACCAAGTACAGATAAGAGTATTAATAAATTGATCTAAATCTGTCAGCTTGTTGATTCACTATAAAATAAAAAGTCACATTCAGCTGTTTTTACCTCCAATCTTAACTGTATACAGAGTCCTAAAGGTCATAGGTCAATCTAGAGCTTAGATCAACTCCAGAAGCATTTCTCAGTCTGAGTTCTGAAATCTTCTCTACAGGACTCTAAACATCTCCTGATGTGGAAAAAAACTGCAGAAATAAAATCTAAAACCTTCAGCTAGCTGAGTGCTAGTGTGGGAAAATGGTAATACCGGTAAATAAATACACAGATGACCTGCTGTAGTGACTTCAGTTTGTTTGATGATAGAACAGCTTTCACACCTTCTGCCAAACAACCTGTCCATTAGCTGACTCGAAACAAACTGGTGTCTCTGTGTGTCGTTCTGACGTAGAGGTTGAGGTAGGATCTTTAGTCAGCTCTCCTGGTTTCTGCTGTCACTATTTTCTGTTAGGAAATCGTTAGCTAAACATGCTAACGCTTTGGAAATTGATCTAGCATTGAGAACTGACTTCTGGAACTTTACTGAACCAGACGTCAGGACTGTAAGGACTCTGAGCATATACCACTGTTAAATTACTACTACTACTACTACTGCTGCTACTACTAGTGCTATTACTGCTACTACTACTGCTACTACTACTACTACTACTACTACTACTACTGCTACTACTACTACTGCTACTACTACTACTACTACTACTACTACTACTACTACTACTACTACTACTACTACTACTACTACTACTACTACTACTACTACTACTACTACTACTACTACTGCTACTACTACTACTACTATACACATGTAAGTGGATGCCATCTGCTCAGAGTAAGCTCTGGCTAGCTGCTGGTGTCGTGTGCTGCGGCTCAATGGAGAGCTGAGTATCATGCTAGCATCAGGCTGATAAAATGAGCCAGACAGTGAGAATAAATACATTTTTACATTTGTAATTTGCTTTAATTTGCAATAAAGTATAAAAGTGCTGTGATTGTAGAAAAACCCCAGATCCAAACGATTAAATGTTTACAGTTTACAGTAGGGATGTCCCGATCCGATCACGTGATCGGAAATCGGCCCCGATCACGTGATTTTGGACTCGATCGGAATCGGACGTCACCTCCCGATCTTGACTCGGGTTTCCTCTACATGCGCACCGCCCCGCCAAAATAAAAGCCGCTACGCCTTCAGAAGGAAGTTTGGGTTTTTAAATATATGTTAAACAATCTAAAGCACATGGGATTTATATATAGTCTATATTTGTGCACTTATATTAACCATAATCAGAGTCTGAATCAGTTTCTGGTCCAGGAGGAGGGAGGGGCCGAGACCTGGAGACACGCGAACTTATCCAGCAGCGACCGAGTTCGCTGCTCTCTCCACACCCACCGGGACTCGTCCTCCCCCTGAACGGAAAGCAGCCAAGCACCGACGGGAGTGCTCGGTCTGGAGGAGGCGGAGAGGCTGGCGTGGAGCGAGTCATCCCCGCGCTAACTCGTTGTCCCTACGCAGCGTCTCCCTCCTGCCTCAGGAGGAGATTCTGCTGAGTGCTGGAGCACAACACCCGCCCTCCGTCGGGAAATAATTGAGTGATGTTAAGATTTTAAAAAAGCGCTTTCTGAGGAGGAGCTTCCTGATTAAATGTCGCTCCAAAACGATTTCTCCAAATAGTCTAATGAAGAAGTTGTTCAGAGCTGCTGCAGTCAGAGGATAAAGCAGGAGGAGGAGTGAAGGAGGAGCTGATGACTTAAGAAATGATCCGGGTCATTGTCAGTAAACAAGTTTGTTCTTTCTGGGCAAAAAATGGAGCAGAGTTAAAATAATGTTGACGTTTCTGCACCTGAACAGCTGTAGGAAAAAAAGATTTTCCTCAAAAAGTTACTTTAACCACAAACTAATTTTGTGCACAGAGAATATATGTTTAAGTATTTAAACACATATGGATATGATAGATTATACAGATGGATGGATTTATGTCTGCAGCATGACATCATTTTGTTACTTGTTTATTTTTATTAGTTAAACATCAATAAAGTAGAACTCAGAAGCAGCTTGAAGCAGAAAGTGTGAGTCTGTCTGTGTCTGGAGGCTTTATAAAGTTGATCACAACAACATATTAAAAAGATCGGATCGGACTCGGGATCGGCAGATCTTCAAAATCTAATGACTCGGACTCGAGGGCCAAAAAACCTGATCGGGACGTCCCTAGTTTACAGTGTGATAAAACATTAAAATCCTGTGGATGTTAAAGGTGTTCCTGCCCCAGGATTTACTCTATGAATATTTCTGATATGTGATTAATGTGGATTATCCTGATAAAATACATTTTGTGATTTAGAAAAATTTGAAAATGAAACCGTAAACTGGTACCTTCCAGTTGACCCATCCTTTGTCCTTCTGGTCCATGTTCTGTCTCAGCTGTCCTCCCAGGCTGGTTAGATGGAACTGGAGACATAATGGACAACAGGGTGAACTTTACCCTCGTCTCTCTTTAAGACAGTTTTCCAGTCCATCGGTCCCAGTGTGCTTCACTGGTTTCTGGTCAGGTCCCTGCCTAGTTAAGACCGCTGTAATCCACCCACTGCTACAGAAACCTGATCCTGACCCCTCCCTCTCTAACAGCTACAGACCCATCTCTAAACTACCGCTCATTTCCAAACTTCTGGAGAAGGTGGAGGCTCAACAACTCACAGAACATCTCTGACAGCTTTCAGTCTGGTTTTCGTAGAGCTCATTCAGCTGAAACAGCTCTCCTCAGAGTCTCCAGAGACATCCTGACACAGGTGAACTCTCTGTCCTGGTTCTGTTGGACCGGACTGCAGCTTTCAACACCATCGACCACCTCTTCCTACTCACTGTGTCACGCCCTGAACTGGAGATTCTCCAGGCCTTCATCACTTCTCACCTGGACTACTGGAACTCCCTGAACTAAACCTCTATGGATCAGCTACAGGTAGGCTTCTGACCAAGTCCTCTAAATACACCCACATCACCCCAATACTTCTCCAACTCCACTGGCTACCCGTTAACTCCAGAGTCCAAGTCAAAATCCTGGTTCTGGTCTACCGGGCCTACATGGACCAGCCTACATCAGAGACCTCCTACTCTCCTACCCCCCCCTGCAGATCCCTGAGGTCTGGTGACCACAGCCTCCTGGCACCGGTCTTTGCTGCCGTGGCCCCCAGACTGTGCCCCCCCCCCCCGAGCCTGAGATCAGTGGACTCCTTCAACAAACACATCTCTTTAAAAACAGCTGATCCAGAGCTGTAAACTGTCTTCCTGCTCCGATGCCTCCTACTTCATAAAAAATAAAACCCTCTGTAAATGTGTATGGATTTTGTTGATATTGTCCAGATGTCTGAATCTGTAAAGCGCCTGGTGATTTATATCTAGAAAGGCGCTCTATAAATAAACTTCTTCTTCTTCACACTTCAGCACAAATCTAATCCTCAAGCACTTTTCAAGATTTTCCAGCGCCTTCACTGGGGATTTACACATGAACACAACTGTTTACTATTAAATGTTATTGAGCTACGACCAGTTTCAGCTAGGGATGTAACCATGCACTCCACCCACGATCCGATTCAATTCTCGATTTTAAGCTCACAATTTTCGATTTTTTACGATTTTTTCCAACAAAATAAATTTATTTTATGGCCAAATAATTTTTATTTTATTTTATAATAGCCCTTTAGTCCTTGTTTCAAATGGTAATTTTCTATTGTCTTACTGGAAACAAGGGAAAGCCAAATGCTGCCACACTGTTGACTTCTAATTGACTGGAGCATCATCTATCTAGAAGCTGCTTGTCTCTGTTCTGAATGTTTAGCAGAACTTTGTCACCACTGTGTGTGATGGTTGAAATGTCCTCATTATTGTTTAAACTTATAATGTATTTGTCTATGGAGGACCGAAACTGACATATTTAAAAATAAAAGCAGAAATACATAATTTGTCTTTTCTTTTCCTTTATATGTGCATTTTTGCAAAGAAATATATATATATTGTTTTTTGTTTTTCCAAATTATGTGAATTATCATCAAGAAAAAAATATATTTTGTTTTTATTTTCCCTATATGTGCATTTTTTTTAATAAATGTATATGTTTTGTTTTTCCTTTTCCTTATTACCTGTAATTTCATCAAGAAAAAAAAATATTGTTTTTCCTTTTTCTTATTATGTGCATTTTCATGAAGTAAAAAATATATATTCTTTTTCCTTTTCCTTAGTTTGTACATTTTCATGAAGAAATAAATATATATTGCTTTTCCTTTTCCTTATACACACATTCCTTGTTTTTACATTCCTTCATCTACTCTTTTTACATTACCTTATGCATTTCTGCCTCATTATGCAAATTAGGAGGGCTGTCCTTCTTGGTAAACAGGAAGGAGCAGGAACCATGCGCTGATCGATTGTGCATGCCTGAGATTTTGGCTCCACCGTAATAGCAACCAAAGTACAGTAATGGAGGGAGCACAACGACGATCTGTGTCGGAGTTGTTAAGAGAAGCTGCAAATAGGCTAAAGAATTAGGTTATAGAATACACAGACTTGTGCAAGTGACAGGCCACTTCCTCCAAAATCTGGACAACTAACGGGTCAGCTTCATTGTCCGTGTCTGCAGCTATCTGAAATAGCCTCTCACTCAAAATGTCTACGCGAAACAATAAATAGTCATCACTGACTGTATTACTTTCAGCTAAGATAGCAACGTGCCTTAATTCATCTGCAATCGTCAGAGACACGTCTGTTAGGACTTCACTTCTTTTCAAACAAAAAGGCGTTCTCCTGAAAGCCCAAAATCTCAGGCATGCACAATCGATCAGCGCATGGTTCCTGCTCCTTCCTGTTTACCAAGAAGGACAGCCCTCCTAATTTGCATAATGAGGCAGAAATGCATAAGGTAATGTAAAAAGAGTAGATGAGGGAATGTAAAAACAAGGAATGTGTGTATAAGGAAAAGGAAAAGCAATATATATTTATTTCTTCATGAAAATGTACAAACTAAGGAAAAGGAAAAAGAATATATATTTTTTACTTCATGAAAATGCACATAATAAGAAAAAGGAAAAACAATATTTTTTTTTCTTGATGAAATTACAGGTAATAAGGAAAAGGAAAAACAAAACATACATTTATTTTTAAAAAATGCACATATAGGGAAAATAAAAACAAAATATATTTTTTTCTTGATGATAATTCACATAATTCGGAAAAACAAAAAACAATATATATATATTTCTTTGCAAAAATGCACATATAAAGGAAAAGAAAAGACAAATTACGTATTTCTGCTTTTATTTTTAAATATGTCAGTTTCGGTCCTCCATACTTGTCAGTATGTATAGTTTAATAGATATTAAGGTAAGTGTGTTCATTACTGTTTACATTAACAATGTTTGTCAGTAGTTTTTAGCCAAATACTAGATGTAGTTTAGTTACACAGATGTTGATTTAGTAGCTGTAGTAACGACATGTGACCAGCAGGGGACGTCTAGCGCTAGAGAGCTAGAAAGCACATTTAAGCAGCAGAGGAAGAAACTCTGTGGTTATTTATATTATACATTTATAAACTCACCTTTTCAGGTATGACTTATCCATAAGAACAGCTGTAGTGTCGTGTGACTTTAACAGAACGTTCATGAATGCATTCAGTTGTTGATCCGGTTTGGATTCTACTTTGTTGTTGAACGAGGTTTAGCCACAGTTAGCCGCTAGCTGATAGCCTAGCCACAGTTAGCCGCTAGCTGATGATGCTAACTAGTTGAAAAGACAATGGGACTGGTATTTTATGTTTCTTTATGATCACTCTGTATGTATTTAAGTTGAATTAAGTCGTTTAATACACGTCTGAGCAGAGAAAGTAACGTGTCTGTGGTTCTTTTAGCATTTACTCCCCTTTTCAGAGCTTCTCCATGTGTAGTACGTCACGCCGTTGTGAATCGATTTTTCTTTTTTCTAAACCGATTCATGTTTAAACTGGTTTTCACCAGTTTTAAATTGATTCATGAAGCATCGTTACATCCCTAGTTTCTGCTACCATTTTAATCAGAAATGCCCGATTTAGATTCTAAGGACTGATACCAGTTTCTGATTTTTGTTAGTTGTGACCTAGGGCTGCACGATATTAGGAAAAACTGCGATATGTGATATCAGTGCTTAATATTGCGATATCGATAACACACACGATATATAAACAACCCTGTTTTCCCCCAGTAGTCCAGGTACCGGGCACCGCAGCACTTCCAGCAACAAATTCATTCCAAAGACCTGCTAAAACTTTACTAATATGTTGATGCTGCATGTCCATTTAATGAGAAAAAGTTCATCTGATCCATAAAAACAATATTTTCTACCTCAACAGGATCCAAGTCCAACACTAAGCAGCTAAAAGAAAGAAAAAAGACTCTAAATACACACAGAGAAAAACACAGCAGCTATGCTATAGGATTCCTGTCCACACAAGCCACCTTTTAAAGTAAAGCCCAAATGATTTCCTTTCCAACAGTTTGTGTTTCATCACTACGGCAACACTCACTGAACCAGCAGCTGGAGGAGAGGAAAAACAATGTGATGAAGTCGGAGTCATAGATTTAGTCTGACCTTTAATCCATTTAGAGTAAAATATCACTCCTCTTGGAATCTGTTTTCTAAACTCCTTATTCTGGCAAACACAGACGCAGGAGCACACGCTAGCACGCAAACACTAGCACGCACGCACACACACACACACAAGCAAGCACACACCGCACGTAGCCCCGCGGTTGTCCTGCAGAGGACGTGTTTGTAGGACTTCATCTCTCTTGTAACCAAAGTGTCTCCAAAAGAGACGTGATATTGTTTTAGCCACGAGGTCGTCGCCGACTTGTTTTGCTCTCAGCCACTGCGACGCAAAGCAAAGCTAACTCAGGTAGCATCAAACAGGTTGCGTAGGGGGCGGGCATAAACGTAAACGGAGCCATGGTCACATCAGGGAAGAGCTACATTTGATTGGTCAAATACTTCCGTATTAGCTTACAGACTTGATTTATAGAACATATGGAAACATTTCAACCCAGCATTTATTGTCATTTTTGACATCTTTTGCAATAGACCTATTGCGCGTCCTGTTATCGCGATAACGATAAATTTTCGATATATTGTGCAGCCCTATTGTGACCTGATTCATCCCTTAAAAACTGACGGAAGACTCTCTGTTGTTGAATGAAGTTCTCAGTTCAGGATCTGGTCTACAGAGATGATCCTCCACAGCAGCAGGTCCTGGACTCCACCTCCTTTTCTTTTTCTGCTCCTCTTCTAATCTCTGTCTGCTGATCTGGTCTGAAAGCCGGCAGAGAGACGCTGGAGTCTGGACCTGATCCTGAACCAGGTCTCAGTGAAACACATGATGGATCCTGATCAGAGCTTCTAGCTCAGGGGTCTTCAACTAAATATGCCAAAGGTCCAGAGCCGCGACCTGGTCCTCGGTCCGGGGGCAGCGGATATATATATATATATATATAATTATTTGGAGATGGATGGATAGATAATTATTTTTATATAAGATAGATAGATAGATAGATAGATAGATAGATAGATAGATAGATAGATAGATAGATAGATAGATAGATAGATAGATAGATAGATAGATAGATAGATAGATAGATAGATAGATAGATAGATAGATAGATACAGTGGGGCAAAAAAGTATTTGGTCAGCCACCGATTGTGCAAGTTCTCCCACTTAAAATGATGGCAGAGGTCAGTAATTTTCATCATAGGTACACTTCAACTGTGAGAGACAGAATGTGAAAAAAACTCCATGAATTCACATGGTAGGATTTTTAAAGAATTTATTTGTAAATTAGGGTGGAAAATAAGTATTTGGTCAATAACAAAAATTCAGCTCAATACTTTGTAACATAACCTTTGTTGGCAATAACAGAGGTCAGACGATGACTATAGGTCTTTACCAGGTTTGCACACAGTAGCTGGTATTTTGGCCCATTCCTCCATGCAGATCTTCTCGAGAGCAGTGATGTTTTGGGGCTGTCGCCGAGCAACACGGACTTTCAACTCCCTCCACAGATTTTCTATGGGGTTGAGGTCTGGAGACTGGCTAGGCCACTCCAGGACTTTCAAATGCTTCTTACGGAGCCACTCCTTTGTTGCCCAGGCAGTGTGTTTGGGATCATTGTCATGTTGGAAGACCCAGCCACGTTTCATCTTCAAAGCTCTCACTGATGGAAGGAGGTTTTGGCTCAAAATCTCACGATACATGGCCCCATTCATTCTTTCCTTAACACGGATCAGTTGTCCTGTCCCCTTAGCAGAAAAACAGCCCCAAAGCATGATGTTTCCCCCCCCATGCTTCACAGTAGGTATGGTGTTCTTGGGATGCAACTCAGTATTCTTCTTCCTCCAAACACGACGAGTTGAGTTTAGACCAAAAAGTTCTACTTTGGTTTCATCTGACCACATGACATTCTCCCAATCCTCTGCTGTATCATCCATGTGCTCTCTGGCAAACTTCAGACGGGCCTGGACATGCACTGGCTTCAGCAGCGGAACACGTCTGGACTGCAGGATTTGATTCCCTGCCGTTGTAGTGTGTTACTGATGGTGACCTTTGTTACTTTGGTCCCAGCTCTCTGCAGGTCATTCACCAGGTCCCCCCGTGTGGTTCTGGGATTTTTGCTCACCGTTCTCATGATCATTTTGACCCCACGGGATGAGATCTTGCGTGGAGCCCCAGATCGAGGGAGATTATCAGTGGTCTTGTATGTCTTCCATTTTCTGATAATTGCTCCCACAGTTGATTTTTTTCACACCAAGCTGCTTGCCTATTGTAGATTCACTCTTCCCAGTCTGGTGCAGGTCTACAATTCTTTTCCTGGTGTCCTTCCAAAGCTCTTTGGTCTTGGCCATAGTGGAGTTTGGAGTCTGACTGTTTGAGGCTGTGGACAGGTGTCTTTTATACAGATAATGAGTTCAAACAGGTGCCATTAATACAGGTAACGAGTGGAGGACAGAAAAGCTTCTTAAAGTGCCTGTGACTCCATATTTAAATCACTTTATATTAAACAGGTGTAATCTTTGATGCCTCTAGATCAGCGTTGCACCATTAGAACTCAAAATACGCTGTAATTATTTCCTAAGGAGCAACTCAGAGATCAGAAGAAAGCGCCGCCTTCCGGTTCTGCTGGGTTTCTCCTTATTTGGCAGCCTGACACTTCTGCTGCAGTAGGGGGCAGTGTCCAGTAGGGGGCAGTGCCCAGTAGGGGGCAGTGCCCAGTAGGGGGCAGTGTCGTCGCGTGAAAGAGAAACGAAACTGAAACTAAACACTGCACGGTCTATGGGCAATGGCGGCGGCACTGCCTCGCTCCAGGTGTCGTGAACGTGCATGTGGGAGGAGAATTTACCATATAAGCAAGTCCGGATCACTATGACCTCATAGCGGGCTGGAGTGAAAAAAACGGTTTGAAACCTGGGTCTGAAATCTGGAAGAGCTTCTCACTGGCTGGACTAGGAGACAGATGGACGCCGTGTTTTGCTCTTTCTGGCAGGTTTAAGGTGAGAACTCAACACATGATAGATAAGTCAGAAAACATGGAAACCGATGTCATGGGACCTTTAAAGAAGATGTTACAGGTCTGTGAGAGCCAGAGATTTTCCTTGTTTGAAGTGACCAAATACTTATTTTCCACCCTAATTTACAAATAAATTCTTTAAAAATCCTACCATGTGAATTCATGGATTTTTTTTCACATTCTGTCTCTCACAGTTGAAGTGTACCTATGATGAAAATGACTGACCTCTGCCATCATTTTAAGTGGGAGAACTTGCACAATCGGTGGCTGACCAAATACTTTTTTGCCCCACTGTATATATAGATAAATATATTTAAATACTTAAACATATATTCTCTGAGCACAAGATCCCCATTAATTAGTTTGTGGTTGAAGAGACCTTTTTAAAAAAATGGTTTGGTTTTGTCTCCTGCTGTTCAGATGCAGAAAAGTCAACATTTTTTGGAGACTCTGGTCCAGTTTTTGACCAGAATGAACTGATTACTGACAATGGCCTGGATCATTGCTCCTCTACCTGCTCTGAGCTTCTCCTCCACTCCTCCTTTCTCCTCCACTCCTCCTTTCTCCTCCACTCCTCATTTCTCCTCCACTCCTCCTTTCTCCTCCACTCCTCATTTCTCCTCCACTCCTCATTTCTCCTCCACTCCTCCTTTCTCCTCCACTCCTCATTTCTCCTCCACTCCTCCTTTCTCCTCCACTCCTCATTTCTCCTCCACTCCTCATTTCTTCTCCTTTCTTCTCCTCTCTTATTTTCTTCTCCTCTCCAGCGCCTGTTGCGTCCTCTCCAGCCTCTCCGCCCGGCGCATGAGCGCGCGAGCTCTTTCCTAGTCCTTTAACCAATTAGAAGAATTCTGCAGCTTCCCGACTGAGGGTGTTGTGTGCGTGGCGTGCCCGTCTCCAGCAGCAGATCTCTTTCTGAAGCTGAGGGAGGGGCCGCGGTGTACGGGTAGTGAACTTAGCGAAGGGTTTTCCGCGGTGCGCCACTCGCAATTGGCGCCGATTGGCACAGCTGCCTGGCGCTGACAGCCACTGCAGCCGATCGGAAGTAAGCGTGAATTATTAGTAAGTAAATGAGAAAATGCTTTGGGGTCCGGACAAAGACCTCTTGGGGTCCGGATCTGGACCGGAGTCCGGGGGTTGCCGACCCCTGGTCTAGCTGGTCCAGCTGGTCCAGGAGAGATCTCAGGTTCCCCGTTAGGATGGAGGAAGTGATGGTTGAACCTTCCTCTCTCTCCTCTTTGCTCCTGATCTACATCCATGACTCCTCCTCTTTTATATTTGGAAATAAATAATTGTAATTCTTTGTTTCTACATTTATTTATTTATTTACCGGTGTGCATTTATTTTTAATTGTTCTTCAGTGTATGGTAATGAGGTGGGCGTTTCTTCCCCTGGCCTAAACCATGATTGGTCGGCTTTGAGAATTAGGGTTGACCAATCAGCTTCCAAGAAATTCAAACAAACTTCCTGGCTCCCTGGTTGGTTTCACAACATTAACAGCCTGGTAGCTCGGGAGAAAACGGCCTCCTGTCAACAACTAGCCAGTGAACCAGGACCAGGGACTGGACCAGGACCAGGACCAGGACCAGGACCAGGGACTGGAACACCTCCTTACTGCTGCACGCAGAAGTTCTGGAGTCTTCTGTCACACTAAAGCCTGGTGGGGGCTGGCAAAACAACAATTCCCAGTGGGACGGCAGACTATGTACATACTGGGTCAGACTATGTGTGGTGTGGATGTACACAGGACGTGTTCTCCGTCCTGACTCGTGGTTTTCGGTCTCCTAGCTGAACGTATAGAACACACCTGGACTGGATGTGAGGCCCGTCGGTTCTCAGCGTAGCACCTCTGGATCTGTTTGTGAAGCTTCTGAATGTCCTGAAAGAGCAACGAGGTGGTCGGGTTAAAGGTCAGAGCGCCAACCAGGAGCCGCCACTCACCCAGACCCTCAGGCTGACTCACTCTAAACATGGTGGGTACACCTGCCTGCACACCCGTGTACCTTGATAAGCATGAGGTGATCGAAGCTGCAGTCCACCACCAGCCGGAGGGAGCTGGGCGCGGCCTCTCGCCGTGGGCGTTTCCTGGACCCGCCCCCTCTGTTCTGCTGCCGCTGCTGCTTCCTCTCCTTCCTCTTCAGCCTGGAGGGGACAGGATGCAGTGACTGGTTACGCCCAGACCGGCCTACTGCCACTCTGATCGTCACCGTGTTAGGAAGTCATGTTCTTAACGCTTAAAGGAATCACTGAAATACATGGAAAGTTCAAAAATCAACCATCAGTGTTATCGAGAGTTTAATAAATACACACATCTACTATTCTAAAAATATATTTATTTCCCCTTTTAAAACATTTAGCTTGTGAAAATCTATTTTCTATTTTACACATTTTTAAAAAAGATTTTCACATTTAGGGACAAATCAGAATTCAAAGTTAAAGTTTATAAACTTTTATTTACTTAAAAGGAGTGGTTTTCTGGGTTATTTTATAGTTTAGCATTGTTCTCTAGTGTAATTCAATGCTATCTGTGTAATTTTTATAAGGAAAGAAGCCTTGATGCTTCTAATAGAAGCTTTAGAAGTTTGCTATTCTGAAGCTGAGTTTGAAACAGCAGGATTCTCATTAGTATTCATGAGATGCACAGCCCTCGCTTCTGATTGGCTGATTTTCTCCTGAAAAAAGCTCAGCCAGCCTCAAGCAAACAGCCGTTCGCTCCCCGCATGTGTGCTGCTGTCCACACCGAACTCTGAGTAACTTCTGCATACCGAGGCTCGACACGCGGGCTGACTCTTCCCACGTCCCGCATTACTCCTTCAGCCAAAAGTCAGCTGTTTTCCACCAACGAGAAGCGAAACTGAAACTCCGACGGTCGCCTAAAGCCAGGGACACACAGAAGACGGATGCATTGCGCCACAGAATCGCCGCGGTCTAGGGGGTGCACAGGACGCGCTACGCAGCCTATTCAAGGCTGAACGCTTCTTGAAAAATCGCCGTATTAAAGACGTAAATGCCGCGCTGCGGCGCTTGAGATAGAACCGGAACCTATCTTAGCGCCTCTGCGCAGAACGGCGTTTGCGTTGCGTTCTCCGTGTAGCCACTCTCAGTAACTATAATGCTTTTGTTTTTTTAAAACAGCGCGGGCGCGACGCATTCGTCTTCTGTGTGTCCCAGGCTTTACTCAGATGCCGGCCGCTGTGCTCACCTCACGCACACACACACACTGCTCAGTACTTTGTGTGTCTTAAAGGTCCCATGTCCTGGTTTTCCATGTTTTCTGACTTATCTATCATGTTGCAACGTTGAGTTCTCACCTTAAACCTGTCAGAAAGAGCAAAAAACGGCGTCCATCTGTCTCCTAGTCCAGCCAGTGAGAAGCTCTTCCAGATTTCAGACCCAGGTTTCAAACCGTTTTTTTCACTCCAGCCCGCTATGAGGTCATAGTGATCCGGACTTGCTTATATGGTCAATTCTCCGCCCACATGCACGTTCACGACACCTGGAGCGAGGAGAACGCCAGTGCTGCTGCCGCCATTGCCCATAGACCGTGTAGTGTTTAGTTTCAGTTTAGTTTCTCTTTCACGCGACGGCACTGCCCCCTACTGGACACTGCCCCCTACTGGACACTGCCCCCTACTGGACACTGCCCCCTACTGGACACTGCCCCCTACTGGACACTGCCCCCTACTGGACACTGCCCCCTACTGGACACTGCCCCCTACTGGGCACTGCCCCCTACTGCAGCAGAAGTGTCAGGCTGCCAAATAAGGAGAAACCCAGCAGAACCGGAAGGCGGCGCTTTCTTCTGATCTCTGAGTTGCTCGTTAGGAAATAATTACAGCGTATTTTGAGTTCTAATGGTGCAACGCTAATCTAGAGGCATCAAAGATTACAGCTGTTTAATATAAAGTGATTTAAATATGGAGTCATGGGCACCAAAATACCTCAGAATAAGTTCTAATTTCGCCAAGATTAGCCAAAATATATTACAAAGTTAGCCAATAGCTGCACCTACAGAATTTATTAACTTCCATGCAGAAAAAAAATTAATTAATTAATAAAGACAGCTCCAAGGTTCAAACTCAGAACCTCCAGATTTGCAGACAGTGTTACAAATCTGCTACGCCACACGCCAGGTATAGCTAAGTGCTTTGTTTTTATATATATAAACATTAAGTATCAGTTCTGTTTCATGAGGTTTGATCTCCGCAAATAACACAAGCCCGTCTGCGTTCCACCATGTTGAATTATGAAAAAAAGAAAGCTAGCAGTCGGGCGCATAGATATTTGGGCGGACCGAAAGGCGTTACCATCTCAACGAATACACGTTGTGACGTCAAACCGGGCACAAATGCAGATCCGCATTTTTAAGTTTAATTTCTTACAGATTCTGTTTTTTCTTAATAACCAGGTAAAAGAGAGTTTTTATGTTTGGCCTACCTATTAGAAACTATGAAAACCTGAAAAAAATGGATTCTGACAAAACCACCCCTTTAATTTTTAAAAACACGACATTACAACATAGCACTGAAGCTGCTAAAATACATAACAAAGCAAGTAATATATGAATATACACAACACTAAAATGGGCGTCACAATATGTTTTGCCATTTTTGGAATAACTAGAATTAAAGAATATTTTAATAACCTAAAAATGTTCTCCCTGTTCATTCTATAATAGGACAGTCCCTACACCTGAATAATATTGACACTAATAATCTACAGCGGGTTTACCAGACTCTGACAACGTTCATAATCCTCCTCTCTGGAGGCGTAACCACTGCTCCACACAAACAGCAGCAGGGCGTACGGAGCAGAACACCAGCCTACCTGGGCTAACGACAGCAACAAGTCTACTGCTGAGGTCACAGGTCATCTGTGCTCTATACACACAGACACCCAAAGGCAACCAATCATCAAGATACATTCTCCTATCATCACTCAGTTACATGTTGATTTAAAGCCCTTAGTTTATTTATTTCGTGGATGGAATGGTTCCTCTGGGCGTTTCAGTCAGCTGAAAACCACCTGGATCAGGAAGGAAACTTCACACATCTGTTGAATACTTTGTATTTTTCTGAGTTCTTATCCTAATTTATGAGATAACTGTAGCTATATCTGAATCCAAAGAGAGTTTTGCGTCACCTCTCAGGAGTTGGAAGAAACAAACAAATGAAAATGAAATAAAAGCACTTCCTGGTACGACGACATCATGGCAACGTTGGGTCTACAGTGTAATGATGAGATATTTATACTGGATATAGTATAGGTATGTGAAAACTGTAGCTATTTAACTAGTGAATGTAGGCATGTCATGAAAGAACATTGGGTTTTGATGGAAGATGAATAACTCTGGTTAAGCTGAAGAAGTGTCTCCGATAGTTCAACAAACAGAAGCTCCTAACGGTCTGAACGTAACGACGGGCCTTGTTGTGTTGGAAGCTGATTTTAAGCATCTTTTAAAGCGTCACTGAGGAGTCTTCAAACAAGCTAGGTGTAGCTAGCTATTTTCAGAGGTGTGTAGTAACTAGTTACATTTACTCAGTTACATTTACTTGAGTAACTTATTGAAAAAAATTTACTTTTATGACTAGTTTTACTTCACCGTACTTTTTACTCTTACTTGAGTATTATTTTTGTTAAGTATCACTACTCCTACTTGAGTAAAATCTCTGAATCCTCCACCTACTGCGAGTAACTTTACAGAAAAACACGTTCCAACAAAGATACACCAGACACACACCTACAGCTCATTAAGGGAGACCACGTGTTTCTGCACCAGCTTTGTTTTCCTACTCTCATTTTCTACCTAGCTATCTTTATCTAGCTTGTACAAAAGCTAGACATAGCTAGCTAGCTAAATTAGCTAAATAGATAGCTAGATTTATAGCCACATAGTTATGGAAGAAATATAGCATCATCAGAATATAACAAGTTTTAGACATTGAATTTATAACACTGAATTTTTATCATGTTCAATTATATGTATGAATTTTTCTTACTCCCCATCAAAAAATTCTGCTTAGGGTCCCAAATTGGCCAGGGGCAGCCCTGTTTACCGTAATGTACCGTGTCTGCGCAAAGCCTATTTTTAAGCGAGCCAAGGTAGGCTGGCATGAACGCCTTTTCAGATGTAGTGTGGCTCCTTACCTCCTTATGTCTCTTTCTTCTTCCCATTTCTGCTGCCTGAGAAGTTTCTTTCTCTGTCTTTTAGACAGGTCTGTGTCTCCTTCAGTGTTCTGACCGGTGTCGTCCCCCTGCTGTCCTGGAGTCCTGCTGTCCTCGTCACTCGGCGGGTCGCGGGTCTCCGGCGGCTGTTCGCTCATGTCGGTGTATTTATGAAGGTGAACTAACGTTTTGTATAAAACAGCTCGTCTCTGATTGGTATCGACCTAATGTTTGATCCACAAAACACCGGAGGAGCCGAAAATCAGCACGCTGAGGTTCGGCGCATGTGTGACGTCAGTAACATGCGCCAGGAGCCTTCGGGTGAATTTTTTTTAAACTTTATTGACAAATTATGCACATACATAATATCAAACAAACAGGACAGGTCCTGCTCAAACAATGATCCTATTGTGATAAAGTTGATTATTTTCTGTAATGTACTGATAAACATTAGACTTTCATATATTTTAGATTCATTCCACACAGCTGAAGTAGTTCAAGCCCTTTTATTGTTTTAATATTGATGATTTTGGCATACAGCTCATGAAAACCCAATGTAGATCCAAGAGAGGGCTAGACTCTTCTTCCAGTGTACAGCCTTACTGGCAGTATCAGTCTGAGCTGATAATGGCAGACGGTTTGCTCATGAAAGGAGGGCAACTTGTCATCCCTGAGGATTTGTAGTAAACGTTGTTAGAAAGGATCCACGAGGGACACCAAGGAATGACAACATGTGTTGCCAGAGCCCAACAGTCAGTGTGGTGGCTGACAACAGATAAAGGATAAAGTGGAACACTGTGGAATTTGTGCTGAAGAGGCTCACAGTGCAGCAGAACCACTGCTGACAACGCCATCCACAGAGAGACCATGGCAGCGTGTGGCCATGGATCTTTTCCAGTGGAGCAACACCATGTATATAGTGGTTGTTGACTATTTTTTGAGGTCCATAGAAGTGGCTAAGCTTACCTCCACGACCACGACACAAGTGGTGGACAGAGTGAAGTCTGTGTTTGCTAGACACAGAGTTCCAGAAACTGTTATCTCAGGCAATGGTCCACAGTTTACCTCCGAGGAGTTAGCTGAGTTTGCGAGAGACTGTGTCTTCAGAATCACCTTTTTGTCATTGTACAACGAAATTGAGAGTGCAATCCTTAAGTAAGTAAGTAAGTAAAGTTTATTTATAGAGCGCCTTTCACAGATATACATCACAAAGCGCTTGACAATATAAACAAAAAAACAAAACAGAGAAAACATTGAAAATAAAAAACAAAACAGAGATTTGGGGTACCATCAGGGGATCTACATTGTAAATTATGAGTTAAAGTGGGACATTTACTTGGGCTTGGGCAGAGAGAAATATTGGGGCAAACTTCAATACAATATTTGGGCTTGGGCAGAACAATTTTAGGGAAAACTTCAATAATATATTTGGGCAAAACAATAAAAGGGAAAAGATGGGAGCAGGTAAGAAAAGGGCTAACGACAAGGAAGGATGAGGAAGAAACCTCTGCATACAGGAAACAATACACTGACAGTCCACAGTTAAAAACACATTGGGGAAGGTGGGCGGGACCAGGAGCTCTGCCAGCAGGAACAGACTTCAGTGCTGACGCAGCTGCACGCCTGCACCCCCCAGCAGGGGTGAAGGAGGAGATAGGAGGAGAACGTAGAAAGGAGGGAGGGTTCAGAGCAGCTGCTCCATTCATTCTGTAGTGGGGGTTTGTTCAAGGGCACAGATAAGATTACAAGTTGTTTGTGCCAGACAGCAGCCATGTTTTCTCCACTGCCTCATTGTTCATTACTGTTGGTTCTGCTGGCTTCACCCCTCCAAACAGCTGAATCATGGCCATCCCCACTGATCTGACAGTCAGACACCTCAGTTGTAATTTGCTCCGCTCCAGAGTTTGTTTGCAGCCAGTCCTCCAGAACAACTCCTTCACCGTGAGCGTTTCAGTGTTCAAGGCACAAATCAGCCCCTCCTGAAGTGCAGGACACCTGCCAATCGCTCCCGCAGCTCCGTTATTTTCAGATGAATCAAGCCCCCGCAGATGCCAATGAGCGTAGACCCGAACCTCATTAATCCAAAAGCGCAGTCCTCCAGAGACGCAGCGTGCGTCCCTGTCGGCCGAGTCGGAGAACCCCTCTCCGTTTTGAAAGTGGAAGAAAATATATCCAAAGTTTTGAGAAAACCAGCAAAACAGATCCATATTGAAGAAAAAATATTTGTCCAGAAGGAATGAGGAGGCTGCTCAGTTTAGACAAGACAAGACAAGAGCGCTGCAGGGGAAACACAAAAGGGAGAGAAGAGAAAGTGCGTCTGCTCTCCAAGGAAGCCGGAAGTAGATTAAGGTGCCTGAACATAAAAATAAATACTAAACTACTAAAACAGCAGTTGCTAAGAGTTAAGAATCAGAATTTAAAAAATATCTAAATCAAAAACATCCCACACTGCAGTTATTGCACAATTCCCATGATCAGGTTTCCTCAGCATTGAGTGCAGTTACCGCTCTGGCATAAAAACAGTTCTTCAACCTGTTTGTTCTCGCTTTAATTGTTCTGAAGCGTCTGCCCGAGGGCAGCAGTTCAAAGAGCGAGTGTCCGGGATGAGATGGTCCCTGAGAATACTGTGGGCCTTCCCAAGACAGCGGGAGCTGTAGAGATCTTCCATAGAGGGGAGAGGGCAGCCAATGATCTCTCCCGCTGTGGTGACGACCCTCTGAAGTGCTTTCTTCTCTGCAGCCGTACAGCTGGAGAACCACGCACACATGCAGTGTGTTAGGATGCTCTCAGTGCAGCAGTGGTAGAAGGACACAAGCAGATGGTTGTTCCTTAATGTTCTCAGAAAGTACAGTCTCTGCTGTGCCTTCTTAGTGTGTGTGCCCCAGGTCAGATGGTCCTCTATGTAGACCCCCAGGAACCTGAAGTCTGACACCCTCTCCACACATTCTCATTGACAAACAGGGGCTGAATGTCAGCCTTATTCCTCCTGAAGTCTACCACTATCTCCTGTGTTTTTGTTGTCTTTAAAGCCAGGTTGTTATCTGTGCACCACGCTGCCAGCCGCTCCACCTCGTCATCCCCCCCGGAGATAAGTCCCACCACAGTTGTATCATCTGCAAACTTCAGGATGCTGTTGCTGGAGTGGGTGGGGGTGCAGTCGTGGGTGTAAAGAGTGAAGAGTAGAGGACTCAGCACACAGCCCTGGGGGGAGCCGGTGCTGAGGCTGAGGAGATGTGGGGGCCAACCTTGACTCTTTGAGAGCGGTCAGACAGAAAGTCCTTGATCCAGAGGCAGGTGGAGTAAGATAGACCCAGGTCTAGTAGTTTGGTCACCAGTCTTTTGGGAATGATGGTATTAAATGCCGAGCTGAAGTCCACAAAGAGAAGCCGCACATACAGTAGGTCCTCTGCTGCTCTAGATGGGACAGAGCAGAGTGGAGAGCTGTGGATATGGCGTCCCCCGTGGATCTATTGGCTCTATAGGCGAACTGGTGGGGGTCAAGTCCTGCCGGCAGCATTGAGATGATGTGTGTCCTGACCAGCTTCTCAAAGCACTTCATGACGATGGGTGTCAGTGCCACTGGACGGTAGTCATTCAGGCTGCTGATGTTGTTCTTCTTTGGGATTGGGACAATTATGGAGGCCTTCAAACAGGGGGGGACAGCAGCTTGAACCAATGACTGGTTGAAGATCTTGGTAAAGACCCCCGCCAGCTGATCCGCACAGTCCCTCAGCACCCGACCAGAGACGCCATCAGGTCCCGCAGCTTTCCTCGGGTTCATGGCCCTCAGTGTGCACCTCACTTCATGCTCCTCCACCCTGAGGATGTGGTTGCTATGGGCCGCTGGATGTGGTGTGGCTGTGGGTGACTCCACCTCGAAGCGGGCAAAGAAGTGGTTCAACTCCTCCGCCAGTGAGGCATCACCAGCATCAGCAGAGAAGTTACTGGGTCTGTAATTGGTGATGTGTTGTACCCCCTGCCACACCTGTCTGGAGTCGTTGCTCTGGAAGCAGTCCTCTATCCTACTCCTGTAGGCCGCCTTGGCTTCTCTGATGCCTCTCTTTAGATTGGCTCTGGCAGCACTGTACAGTGCCCCATCACCAGATCTGAAGGCGTTGTTGCGCTCCCTGAGCAAGCACTGCACCCCTTTAGTCATCCAGGGCTTTGTGTTGGGATAAACCCGGATGTTCTTGTCCACAGTGACGGTATCTGTGCAGTACTTGATGTAGTCCAAAACAACTGCAGTGTACTGCTCCAGGTCCTGGTGTTTAAAAACATCCCAGTCAGTGGACTCAAAGCGCTCCTGCAGTTGCTGAGAGGCACCATCGGGCCAGGTTTTAACAGCTCTGGATGTGGTAAGAGCCTTTTTCCTGAGGGGGGTGTATACTGGAATTAGGAACAGGGACAAATGGTCTGACTGGCCCAGGTGTGGTAGTGGCTTGGCCCTAAAGCCCAGCTTAATGTTTGAATAAACCTTGTCCAGTATGTTGCCCCCCTGGTAGCACATAAGATCAGCACGATTAAAGTCCCCTGCGATGATGTGAACGGCCTCAGGATAGGAGCGCTGCTGGCTGCTAATGATGTCATGCAAATGTCCCAGGGCCAAGCTAGCATTAGCGTCCGGTGGGATATACACAGCTGTTAGCATGACCACAGTCAGTTCCCGAGGAAGATATATGGGCCTGCATTTAACAGTCACATACTCCATGTCTGGGGAGCAGTGACTGCCTACAGTCGTAGAGTTGGCTTCACTCGTACGTCCAGTAGTCCACACTACCCGCAGAGCAACGGAGACGGCTGTTCAGACAGTCAGAGCTCTCCTGAAAAAGGGGAAGGATCCATACAAGTCTCTCATGGCTTATAGAGCTACACCACTGTTGATGGAGCATCACCAGCCCAGCTCCTGATGGGACGCAACATCAGGACAACTCTACCCGTCAGTCAACAGAAACTGGAACCGGGCTGGCCTGATCTACAAGCGTTCCACAGGAAGGATCAGGATTTAAAGGAAAGACAAGCTCATGGATATAACTCTCGTCACAACACAAAGAAAAGACAAACACTCCAACCAGGACAGAGTCTGGGTGAGGAACATGAAGGATCCGGGAACAATCAGGGGTCCAGCGCAGACACCGAGATCGTACAACGTGGACGTACCAACAGGAAGTCTCAGGAGAAATCGATCTCACATTAGAGGGATTCCAGAGACTCCCAGAGTGACTCGCTCTAACCGGATTGGACCAGACTCAATTAGAAAGCTGTGGTTTGTTTAAAAGGTCAGAATAACCCCTTCACAGCTTTGGGGACTCAGGTAGTCTACCCTGACCCCAAGTTAGAAAAAAATAGAAAGGAATAAAGAAGAAAAAGTTCATGAGTATGTTATTATGTCACAGTTTAGTAATAAACAGTTTAAGTGAAAGTTCACTTTAGAAGCAGTTAAGTTCAGCTAAAGACGAGGGGATGGAGTAAGAGTAAAGGAACCTGAGATGGTGTTATGGGGAAGTATATAGGGGACGGACCGGAAGCATTGCTGTAGGAGAGATAACCAGAGAGCGTTAATAAAAGTTGCGTACTTCTTCATATCCTGACTTGTTATTTAAACACCTGGTCAACAGCATACTATACCACTAAAGCTACATTAGTGTCCGTATCTAAACTTTTCATCTGCCTGTTGACCCTCCTGTAGGGAAGGAGACCAACATTTCTCCAGAGAAGTCTCCAGATCCTGCAGGTGTTCCTGAGCCTGCATGAAAAAGGAGTTTTTATCTCAAACTCTGCATTAATGACCCAAAAATAACACACTTCCAATTTAAATAAACGCACTTGAGCTGTTATATCTCATTCTGAGTGCAGCTTAGAGGCAGCGTTATGGGTTTAGTATCATCATCGATCAGGCTGACATTGTGGAGTCCTCAGCTAAATCTCTTTCAGGCCATTAAAAGCAAATTGGGTCCACGGTAGTTCAGCCCTGTGTGAGCTGCAGCAATTAATAATAAAAGAGCCAGTAGTTTGAACGCATAGCTAGATCTGGAACATTGTGATCTGTTGGATGAAGGTTTCTGAAGGCCAGTCCATTGGAACATAACTCACTGTATATAAAAATGGATGCATCAGAAGCGCCATCACTGCACAGAAGTCATTGGGAGGCGGAGTCCATCAGTGTGTTCCAACCAATGAGGGATCACACTCCTCAGCCTCCCTCTCAGCCCTCACCCCCGGTGGGGGAGGGGGTGGAGGTGCTTCAGGATTATGGGGTGGATGGCCTTTAGTTCAGGGCCATTCAGACCCTGTTCAGAGGAGTGAGTCTGGATCAGAACCACCAAAACTGAGACCACGGTTCTCAATCAGAAACAGGTGGATCACCAACTCCAGTCGGGGGAGAGGAGGTAGTGTCTTGTTCATGATGAGGGAAGGAGGGAGATCAACAGGCAGACAGGGTGATGAAAAACCTGAACCAGTCTGTAGTGGTAAAGAAGGAGCTGATCCA
Organism: Callopanchax toddi; assembly: GCA_006937965.1. Taxonomy (NCBI): domain Eukaryota; kingdom Metazoa; phylum Chordata; class Actinopteri; order Cyprinodontiformes; family Nothobranchiidae; genus Callopanchax; species Callopanchax toddi. Next base: position 72,186 of record SSNR01000681.1, on the reverse strand, counting down.
GAAGATCATCTCGGCTGACATCCGTTAATAGCCATACTCTACCCCAAAGCCCAAAATGGGCCTCTCAAAAAGTCCAAAAACATTAACATACGGTATATTATTGTTTCACCATCATGTCAGATCGTTTCAGTAACATAACCACAAATATGTTATTCTTCCAAGTCATTTTGCATAGGCGTGACCTCTGGCTGAGCTGATGACGAGGACATTTTCCCCTTTGTGATCCATGACACCTCATCTCAGCTCTGTCTGTTGAAGGACGAAAAGCCAGACAAGCCTGTCAACTCTTTTCACAGAAAAACGTTTATACCTAACCGGCAAAAACGCGCTTTACTGTGAAAGAAGCAAATCCAATCAGAGAGGAGACTCCTGATCAAGAAAGAACTGCAGGTTTTGGCTTATATATATATAAGGGTAAAGTCACCCATTTTCTTCTTGTAGAGGTTAATATAGTGTTCTAACGGTAGAGGTTAGCTAACAGGTAATAAAGTGTTCTAACTGTAGAGGTTAGGTAACAGGTAATATAGTGTTCTAACTGTAGAGGTTAGCTAACAGGTAATATAGAGTTCTAACTGTAGAGGTTAGCTAACAGGTAATATAGAGTTCTAACTGTAGAGGTTAGCTAACAGGTAATATAGTGTGCTAACTGTAGAGGTTAGCTAACGGGTAATATAGAGTTCTAACTGTAGAGGTTAGCTAACAGGTAATATAAGTGTTCCCTGCTGAAAAAAACAGCATAGACCAGCATATGCTGGTTCCAGCATATGTTGTGTTTTGGTGCTGGTATGCTGGTCCATAGTGATCCATTAGTTCAACCAGCATAGACCAGCATTGACCAGCATTGAATCATGTTGGTCTACCAGCTAAACCAGCACCAAACCAGCATAGACCAGCATTGACCAGCATATAAATCAAGACCATCATGATTTGTTTGCTGGTCTTTGCTGGTCTATGCTGGTTTGTTGCTGGTCTATGCTGGTTTGTTGCTGGTCTATGCTGGTTTGGTGCTGGTCTATGCTGGTTTGGTGCTGGTCTATGCTGGTTGAACTAATGGATCACTATGGACCAGCATACCAGCACCAAAACACAACATATGCTGGAACCAGCATATGCTGGTCTATGCTGGTTTTTTCAGCAGGGTTCTAACTGTAGAGGTTAGCTAACGGGTAATATAAGTGTTCTAACTGTAGAGGTTAGCTAACAGGTAATATAGTGTTCTAACTGTAGAGGTTAGCTAACAGGTAATATAGTGTTCTAACTGTAGAGGTTAGCTAACAGTTAATATAGTGTTCTAACTGTAGAGGTTAGCTAACAGGTAATATAGAGTTCTAACTGTAGAGGTTAGCTAACAGGTAATATAGAGTTCTAACTGTAGAGGTTAGCTAACGGGTAATATAAGTGTTCTAACTGTAGAGGTTAGCTAACAGATAATATAGAGTTCTAACTGTAGAGGTTAGATAACAGGTAATATAGAGTTCTAACTGTAGAGGTTAGCTAACAGGTAATATAGTGTTCTAACTGTAGAGGTTAGCTAATGGGTAATATAAGTGTTCTAACTGTAGAGGTTAGCTAACAGGTAATATAGTGTTCTAACTGTAGAGGATAGCTAACAGGTAATATAGAGTTCTAACTGTAGAGGTTAGCTAACAGGTTATTTTAGTGTTCTAACTGTAGAGGTTAGCTAACAGGTAATATAGAGTTCTAACTGTAGAGGTTAGCTAACAGGTAATATAAGTGTTCCCTGCTGAAAAAAACAGCATAGACCAGCATATGCTGGTTCCAGCATATGTTGTGTTTTGGTGCTGGTATGCTGGTCCATAGTGATCCATTAGTTCAACCAGCATAGACCAGCATTGACCAGCATTGAATCATGTTGGTCTACCAGCTAAACCAGCACCAAACCAGCATAGACCAGCATAGACCAGCATATGCTGGTTCCAGCATATGTTCTGTTTTGGTGCTGGTATGCTGGTCCATAGTGATCCATTAGTTCAACCAGCATAGACCAGCATTGACCAGCATTGAATCATGTTGGTCTACCAGCTAAACCAGCACCAAACCAGCATAGACCAGCATTGACCAGCATATAAATCAAGACCATCATGATTTGTTTGCTGGTCTTTGCTGGTCTATGCTGGTTTGTTGCTGGTCTATGCTGGTTTGGTGCTGGTCTATGCTGGTTTGGTGCTGGTCTATGCTGGTTGAACTAATGGATCACTATGGACCAGCATACCAGCACCAAAACACAACATATGCTGGAACCAGCATATGCTGGTCTATGCTGGTTTTTTCAGCAGGGTTCTAACTGTAGAGGTTAGCTAACGGGTAATATAAGTGTTCTAACTGTAGAGGTTAGCTAACAGGTAATATAGTGTTCTAACTGTAGAGGTTAGCTAACAGGTAATATAGTGTTCTAACTGTAGAGGTTAGCTAACAGGTAATATAGAGTTCTAACTGTAGAGGTTAGCTAACGGGTAATATAAGTGTTCTAACTGTAGAGGTTAGCTAACAGGTAATATAGTGTTCTAACTGTAGAGGTTAGCTAACAGGTAATATAGTGTTCTAACTGTAGAGGTTAGCTAACAGTTAATATAGTGTTCTAATTGTAGAGGTTAGCTAACAGGTAATATAGAGTTCTAACTGTAGAGGTTAGCTAACAGGTAATATAGTGTGCTAACTGTAGAGGTTAGCTAACGGGTAATATAGAGTTCTAACTGTAGATGTTAGCTAACAGTTAATATAGAGTTCTAACTGTAGAGGTTAGCTAATGGGTAATATAGTGTTCTAACTGTAGAGGTTAGCTAACAGATAATATAGAGTTCTAACTGTAGAGGTTAGCTAACAGGTAATATAGAGTTCTAACTGTAGAGGTTAGCTAATGGGTAATATAAGTGTTCTAACTGTAGAGGTTAGCTAACAGTTATTATAGTGTTCTAACTGTAGAGGTTAGCTAACGGGTAATATAAGTGTTCTAACTGTAGAGGTTAGCTAACAGGTAATATAGAGTTCTAACTGTAGAGGTTAGCTAACAGGTAATATAGAGTTCTAACTGTAGAGGTTAGCTAACAGTTAATATAGAGTTCTAAATGTAGAGGTTAGCTAACGGGTAATATAAGTGTTCTAACTGTAGAGGTTAGCTAACAGGTAATATAGAGTTCTAACTGTAGAGGTTAGCTAAACGGTAATATAAGTGTTCTAACTGTAGAGGTTAGCTAACAGGTAATATAGTGTTCTAACTGTAGAGTTTAGCTAACGGGTAATATAGAGTTCTAACTGTAGAGGTTAGCTAACAGGTAATATAGAGTTCTAACTGTAGAGGTTAGCTAACAGGTAATATAGAGTTCTAACTGTAGAGGTTAGCTAACAGTTAATATAGAGTTCTAACTGTAGAGGTTAGCTAACAGGTAATATAGAGTTCTAACTGTAGAGGTTAGATAACGGGTAATATAAGTGTTCTAACTGTAGAGGTTAGCTAACAGGTAATATAGAGTTCTAACTGTAGAGGTTAGCTAACAGGTAATATAGAGTTCTAACTGTAGAGGTTAGCTAACAGTTAATATAGTGTTCTAACTGTAGAGGTTAGCTAACAGGTAATATAGAGTTCTAACTGTAGAGGTTAGCTAACAGGTAATATAGAGTTCTAACTGTAGAGGTTAGCTAACAGGTAATATAGTGTTCTAACTGTAGAGGTTAGCTAACAGGTAATATAGTGTGCTAACTGTAGAGGTTAGCTAATGGGTAATATAGAGTTCTAACTGTAGAGGTTAGCTAACAGGTAATATAAGTGTTCTAACTGTAGAGGTTAGCTAACGGGTAATATAAGTGTTCTAACTGTAGAGGTTAGCTAACAGGTAATATAGTGTTCTAACGGTAGAGGTTAGCTAACAGGTAATATAGTGTTCTAACTGTAGAGGTTAGCTAACAGTTAATATAGTGTTCTAACTGTAGAGGTTAGCTAACAGGTAATATAGAGTTCTAACTGTAGAGATTAGCTAACAGGTAATATAATGTGCTAACTGTAAAGGTTAGCTAACGGGTAATATAGAGTTCTTACTGTAGAGGTTAGCTAACAGTTAATATAGAGTTCTAACTGTAGAGGTTAGCTAATGGGTAATATAAGTGTTCTAACTGTAGAGGTTAGCTAACAGGTAATATAGAGTTCTAACTGTAGAGGTTAGCTAACAGGTAATATAGTGTTCTAACTGTAGAGGTTAACTAACAGGTAATATAGAGTTCTAACTGTAGAGGTTAGCTAACAGTTAATATAGTGTTCTAACTGTAGAGGTTAGCTAACAGGTAATATAGTGTTCTAACTAGAGGTTAGCTAACAGGTAATATAGAGTTCTAACTGTAGAGGTTAGCTAACAGGTAATATAGAGTTCTAACTGTAGAGGTTAGCTAACAGGTAATATAGAGTTCTACCTGTAGAGGTTAGCTAACAGGTAATATAGAGTCCTAACTGTAGAGGTTAGCTAACAGGTAATATAAGTGTTTTAACTGTAGAGGTTAGCTAACAGGTAATATAGAGTCCTAACTGTAGAGGTTAGCTAACGGGTAATGTAGAGTTCTAACTGTAGAGGTTAGCTAACAGGTAATGTAGAGTTCTAACTGTAGAGGTTAGCTAACAGGTATTATAGAGTTCTAACTGTAGAGGTTTGTTAACAGGTAATATAGTGTTAGCTGCTAACTTGTCACCAATCTGCAGCAGTGTCTCTCCTGATCAGACTAGCTAACTACTGGTATTTCTTCGGTCAGGGGACTTCCTTGTCTCTAAAGAGTCTGCCCACTATGTTTGATATCACCGGTGGTTGTGGTCCTTTCTGGATCTGGACACAGAACCAGTTCTGTCTAGACCACCCAGCAAATCCAGGACATAGTCATCGGTTCAGGGGGAGGGGATGTGTCCGAGGAGACACACGAGTGATACCAAGCAGCTACAGTTGGCTCACTGGTCACTCGGTACCTCTGAACGGGACTGCATCATGCGTAGTCAGGAACAGGTTGGGTGACATGCGCATTGCGTGGAGCACCAACCATGCCCCCTTCTCCTGGGTCAAGGACTGGGTCGTGTATGGCGATTTGAACCTTTGGCATCTTTTGTTGAATACCTCCCGCTTTAACCTATCTTATTCATTATCAGTTTGACCAAATGATGCTCATATACTCTTTAGAAAGCACATTATTGAGTTACAGATGATTTTTCCAAATGTTTTATTATCAAGGAATGTTTAAACACATTTTTATGTTAGACCACAGTGAATATGAGCTTTTCAGACCAGGATAAAGCACTTCAATGATTCACAGATTAGCCACGCACATAAAATACTAAATAAAACAGATTTGTTTCAACAGTATACCATCGTTTCCCCCACATTGCTTCAACACAAACAATATTTGTTGTATTTTTTACACAACAAAGTGAATTGGCTCTAAAAAATCTTTAAACTTCACAGTGTTCATCAGCCGTCAGGAAGTCTGCTTCCAGCTAATCAGCTCTATTAAAGTATTGCTTCATGCAACTTTGTGAGAAAAAGACATGTTTGGCACCCTTTGGATATACATGTAGACATACAGTATTATTGTTAAAACAGGCAGTGCATGATGGGTCTTCTCACTACTTAAAGTTCTATCAGTGTTAGCCATTCATATATTGCTCTGCAAATCTCACACATACACATTCAGAAGTGTTCTAACGCGCACATTGAAAACACTGATTTGCAATGATTTAAACCAAGAGACCATATTTGATCACATGCTCTAAATTTTAACCTGAAAACATTTACAAAAAAGTTTTTAAAAGCACAAAAAAGTTTGAAAAAATGCTAAAATTGTATAGGAAACATTTAAAAACAAATTTAAATGATTTAATTTTGAAAAATTATAAAAACAATTGAAAAATGTCCTTTTAATTCCCCTGAATAACAATCAATGTGGACAAAACGAGACGTTTCCAAGTATTTCAGAGAGCATCCTTTAAAGCAGAGGTCACCAACAGGCGGTTCAGATCTGGACCCAGACCCGGTTCTGTCCACATGTCCAGCTGCTTGCTGGTCACGCCCCCTCCCTCTGAATGGGACCGCACCATGCATGGTCCGGGACTCAGTCCAGTAGGGGGCGTGGTCGGGTGCCGAGCGGGTCAGGCAGAACGCTGACCACGCCCCCTCCCCTTGGACCGAGTCATGAATGCCGATCTGGACCTTCGGCGTGTCTAGTTGACTAGCCCTGCTTTAAAGGGTTAAAAGGACATTTTTATTTTTTAACTTTCTTGTTTTTTAAATATACTTTACTAAACTTTTTTGTAACTTTTCCAGGTGTAGGCTGCAAATCAAAATGTAAAGCAAAGCAAAAATGACCACTCGCTCAAGGGTTAACTATCATTCAATAAAACTGGCTTTTCTTTATCTTGGCACATCTTTAGCATTATAAGGAAGCACTTGAATCTAGTGGTTGTTATATACAGTATGTCCAAAATGAGGCGTAAGAGTGTTGATGAACGCCAGATAAAGATTTGGGCTGGTGGTAGAGGTCTGTTTCTCATGGTGCTGATATAGATGTACAACGGTTCCATCCTACAGCTGTGTGGCACTTTGACCCTCGGAGCCCACCAGAAGCTAAAACTGGGAGGTTTCTGTGAAGGAGATCGCATCCGTCTTATCAACAGTGAAGCCTCCGTTGACGTAAGATTTTTTTTCACACTCCTCGTCGTCCAGGGTAGCCTCTAAAGCAAACGGGTTGGCAACGTCCACGTCTGATATCAGATCCATCCTCTCCAGTTCCCTCTTGGATAGTTTCTGAACGATCCCAGCGCCGTAAGCGTCGCCGAGAACGTTGATCATCGTACGAAACCGGTCCCTGAAACACACCACAGAGGGTCAATAAGAAATGTGTCATCACTAAGCAGGGTTCCATCAGGTATAAGACCATACCCATCAGCGCCATCATCACAGTCTCTAGAAACAGGAAGTAGTCCTCTGCTCCTGACGCTGCTGCAGATCAGTGACAAACTAGCAGCTTATTTTCTGCCTCACCTCACATTCTTCTACTTGTTCAGATCCAGGTCTCAGGGGCAGCATTCCACTCCCCAAACATCCCCACCAGCTCCTCCGGGTGGACTCCAAAGCGTTCACAGGCCAGCCTGAAGATTAAACTCCCCTGGCTCGTCCAGGTCCACCCACAGGGGTCTCTGTTCTCCCCCTCAGGTGTGCTGCCATATGTCAGTTTGTGTAAAGTTTGCGCAATTTGATTTAAAGGCCCACTATGTAACTTTTTTAATATTTTAACTCTTGTCCTCGATCCAGTCTGAGCTAATCTGATCCAGTCTGATCTAATCTGATCCAGTCTGAGCTAATCTGATCCAGTCTGATCTAATCTGATCCAGTCTGATCTAATCTGATCCAGTCTGATCTAATCTGATCCAGTCTGATCTAATCTGAACCAGTCTGATCTAATCTGATCCAGTCTGATCTAATCTGATCCAGTCTGAGCTAATCTGATCCAGTCTGAGCTAATCTGATCCAGTCTGATCTAATCTGATCCAGTCTGATCTAATCTGATCCAGTCTGATCTAATCTGACCCAGTCTGATCTAATCTGATCCAGTCTGATCTAATCTGATCCAGTCTGATCTAATCTGA
>SSNR01000681.1:45406-63711 GCA_006937965.1 Callopanchax toddi | reverse complement strand
CCAGTCTGATCTAATCTGATCCAGTCTGATCTAATCTGATCCAGTCTGATCTAATCTGACCCAGTCTGATCTAATCTGATCTAATCTGACCCAGTCTGATCTAATCTGATCCAGTCTGATCTAATCTGATCCAGTCTGATCTAATCTGATCCAGTCTGATCTAATCTGACCCAGTCTGATCTAATCTGATCCAGTCTGATCTAATCTGATCCAGTCTGATCTAATCTGATCTAATCTGATCCAGTCTGATCTAATCTGACCCAGTCTGATCCAATCTGATCCAGTCTGATCTAATCTGACCCAGTCTGATCTAATCTGATCTAATCTGACCCAGTCTGATCTAATCTGATCCAGTCTGATCTAATCTGATCCAGTCTGATCTAATCTGATCCAGTCTGATCTAATCTGATCCAGTCTGATCTAATCTGACCCTTTACAGGTTAATAAAGTCCCTCATCTGCTGCTTGGATCCAGAATACCACGTTTGTAACTTCTGAGTCTCTGGTCCGGTGTCCTGAAGTCTCACAAAGTCACGTATCTCAGAGGGTTAGGCTAACCCAATGTGGCTAGCTGTTATGCTAGCTCCGGAGTGTTTTTAGCTCCTGATTCCTGATTTTTCCCATCTCTCCCTGCTTGAACAGCTGATTTCTTTGACTGAGTGATGAACCGCTCCAGTAGAAAGCAGTGAAGGCTGAGGAGTAGGGGTGGGAATCGAGAACCGGTTCCAACTAACCAATTCCATCTGAACTGTTCACCTCCAACTTTAACAATTCTTCCTAACGATTCTCTTCTGTCTGTTTTTCCTGAAATGTGCTGGTCAGTAATCTTTCCCACGGAGAAATGAGACTTTTATACACCTCTCTCTGGTCCGACAGAACAATAACCCGGTTTTTGTCGGACAAGCGCAGCGCGAGCAGCAGCGAGGTGAGGTCCCAGCGGAACCGCACCCGTTTACAGCGTTTACAGATGAACTCTCAACAAACGCCGACTCCCCCACTCCGCTTTACACAGATCACACTCTGCAGTCTCTGAGAGACTCAGGAGGCTGAAAGCTCTGCAGAAGTTTGAGTCCCGAAGCAGGACCGGGTGACCCGGGTTCGTCCGTTTCTGGATTTCCCCTCGTCACTCTGATGCTGTTGCCTCTGTGGCAAGCCCTTTTAACATTTAATCAACAATCAAACCTCTCTATGGTTCTTCTTTTATACAGCAATAACTTAATTTATCCTAGTACTTAAAAGAAAAAAATGCTTTCTTGTGGTGCAGAAGACTGAGTAGAACTTTTTTTTTTTTTGCCGCTTAACAACAACTCAAGAATTGATAAGAGAATCGTTAAAGAATCGGATCGATAAGCAGAATCGACAATGGCATTGATATTGATAAAAACCTATCAATTCCCAGCCCTACTGAGGAGACATTTCAACTAGGAATGTTCGATATTATCGGTCTACGGATAATATCGGCCGATATCAGCATTAAAATGTAATATCGGTAAATATCGGTATCGGTTTTTGTAATGATGACACACATGACCTTTACATACCGTGCACATGTTATACATCAAACTGTTCGTTTACTTCTCCTCTCTCCCAAAATGTCAAAATATAACAAATCTGATGTATAGTTTTAGAGATATTTTTATTTATTTGGCACACCTTGCATTAAATACTGTGTTTGTCTTTTTTAAAAGAATGCTACCACGCTTATATCGGTATCGGTTTATATTGGTATCGGAAATTAAGAGTTAGACAATATCGGATATCAGCAAAAAAGCCAATATCGAGCATCCCTAATTTCAACAGGTAGATTTAGGGGTTTCTGAGCAGAAACAATGCTAATGTTTTTACTGCAATGACTTAAAACGGACACTAGGGGGTGCTAAAAGCAAGCCAACATTGCATAGTGTGCCTTTAATATAAGTTTATTTTAAAGGTCAATCACAAAAGGTTTTAGGGTTAGATTTATTAAATTTAAATTTGATAAACTTTTACATTCTTTTTTCAATGGCCACCTGAGCCAAGCTGTAACAATTGGGGGCTCGTCCGGGATTCTGACCAGATGCCTGAACCCCTCAGCTAGCTCCTCTACACAGAGGACCAGCTGCTCTACTCCGAGTCCCTCCTGGATGTCTGAGCTCCTCTCCCTGTCTCTAAGGCTGAGCCCGGCCACCCCGCGGAGGAAATCCCTCCTGATCTGACTAGCCATGTGTATTGATCTGGTCATAAGACTACGTCCCGTTTCTAGAGACTCCGCCCACTCCTAGTGATGTAACCAGTGGGTGTGGTTTTGACTGTAGACTGATAGAATGACCAAAACATCTGTTTATGGTTTAAAAAATGTCAAACTTACAGCAGCCAGTCAACAGCAACAATCAGAGTGACATCACTTGCAGGTAACCCAACAGCTGTTAGGACGATCACCATGGTGACAAGCCCAGCATTAGGAACTCCAGCTGCTCCAATACTGGCAACTGTTGCTGTTATGCTAAAGAAAGAAAGAGAAACAGATGCAAAGTTAAATTGATTTATTACAAAAAAATGTACATCAGTGTTATTTGATGTCCCGTATGAAGGGGCATGCATGATGCATCAGCTCTGTGTATGTTGATACATCACTCTGTCAGACAAGACAAATGACCTGAACTACAACTAGAAGCTGGTTTTCATGATTGGACCGCCCTCAGTCTGCTGATACACATCACATCATGCTCCTCCTGCAGGTGAGAGGTCCTGTAATGGGATTTTATTTTGTTTATGTCAATAACCGAGGTTATTAGAGTCAGCATCCATCTTATCCTTTCATCTGGATCAAGCTGAGCCTTTTTGTTTATGTTTCTCTTTTTATCAGACGCTTTTATCCAAAGCAACTTACTAATGATAATGTAACCAAGAATTGACTTTGAGGCTAACAAACCTCTAACCCTGAGGAGAGTCCCGAGGAGTAGTGAAGGTAGGAGCTAGTCTAGAAGACGTTCTCTGAAGAGCTGGGTCTTCAGGAGGTTCTAGAAGACGGACAGAGACGCCCCTGTTCTGGTAGCATGGTAGGTCATTCCTCCACATGAGAAGAGTCTGGACTGTCCCAGCGTGGTGTAGCGCTGCTAGCTGATGACCCTCTGATGACCGCAGTGACCGAGCCGTGACGTCAGCCTTAGCCAGAGGATTCCAGTAGGTGGAGCCGTTCCTTCAGGACCCTGTATGCTAGTGGTAGAGACTTGGATTGATGCAGCAGCTAAAGGTAGCCAGTGGAGCTCCATGAACAGAGGGGGGACATGTGCTCTTTTAGGCTGACTGAAGACCAATTTGAGCCATCTGTAGAGGTTTACCAGTCCAGACTGGAGACCAGTTAGAAGGACATTACAGTGGTCAAGGAGGGAGAGGACCATAGACTGGACCAGGAGCTGGGTGGTGGACTGGGGCAGGTGGTCTGATCTTTTCCCCCCAGACCGCTTCAATGTTTGAGTCCTGGACTAAGATATCATTGTTTCAGTAGGCTAGGTTTTCCCAAAGAAGGCCTGTATAAGGGAGGTAGAGGTATATAAGAGGTAGAGATATAAGAGAGGTAGTGTCACGATGCTGTGGCTGTGATCAGGCAGAAGGACCCAAGGTGCTGGTAAGCAGGAGGCAGGAGACGGAGGTAATCCAAAAATAAAGGTATTTATTAAATAAACTGATCAGGACAAGGACTAAGACGGTGGCTATGACGAAAGCTATGACAAACAGAAACAGAGCAGGAACAGAAACAGATGAACCGAGGACGAGACAAGAAACAGAAGGGCTTAAAAACTGTGGTAGAAATTAACGGAACAAGAAACACCTGGAGATACTTGACACGTGAGGGAGGGGCGAGAGCAGGAGCCAGGAACACAGGGGAAACAGACAAGACTAACCAGACCAGACAAGAACTAAACAGAACAGACAGGGGATCATGACATAACCCCTCCCACAAGGGGCGGATCCCAGACGCCCCAACAGGAACCAGGCAGGGAGGGAGGAGGGGGACCAGGCAGGAGGGCCGAAAACAGCCCGGCATGACGGGGCACAGGGGGGCGGCCCGGAGGCAGCCCGGCGTGACGTGGCCTTGGACCCGGCGCGGGCTCAGGGGGGCGGCCCGGAGGCAGCCCGGCGTGACGTGGCCTTGGACCCGGCGCGGGCTCAGGGGGGCGGCCCGGAGGCAGCCCTGCATGACGAGGTTGAGGCTCGAGGTCTGGACCCGGCGCGGACCCACGGACCCCGGGTCCAACAGGACGTTGAGCAGGAAGACTTGGGCTTGGTGCAGGACCCTCTGGACTTGGACAGGACACGGGACCCTCTGGACTTGGACAGGACACGGGACCCTCTGGACTTGGACAGGACACGGGACCCTCTGGACTTGGACAGGGCACGGGACCCTCAGGAACATGGCAGGGCTCGGGACCCTCAGGAACATGGCAGGGCTCGGGACCTCAGGACTTTGACAGGACACAGGATCCTCAGGACTTTGACAGGACACCGGATCCTCAGGACTTTGACAGGACACCGGATCCTCAGGACTTTGACAGGACACGGGACCCTCTGGACTTGGACAGGACACGGGACCCTCTGGACTTGGACAGGACACGGGACCCTCTGGACTTGGACAGGACACGGGACCCTCTGGACTTGGGCAGGGCTCGGGACCCTCTGGAACATGGCAGGGCTCGGGACCCTCTGGAACATGGCAGGGCTCGGGACCCTCTGGAACATGGCAGGGCTCGGGACCCTCAGGAACATGGCAGGGCACGGGACCCTCAGGACTTTGACAGGACACCGGATCCTCAGGACTTTGACAGGACACCGGATCCTCAGGACTTTGACAGGACACCGGATCCTCAGGACTTTGACTGGACACAGGACCCTCCTCTACACAGCAGGACAGACCGTCAGCCGCGACCTCCTTCAGCGCTGTCAGGTAAGCCCTCTGAACAAAAGCGTAGCGGCTCTTTAGGGCTGGCACAGCTCTCAGTCCCGGATGGGACGTGAAGAGGGAGTTTAGCAGCTGGGTGGCCCGCAGCCTCTGGTGGGGACATGAGGGCACAAAAAAAACGTCAGTCCAAGTGTCCGTGATAAGCTGGCTCACCTCATCAATGACCTCTTCCGAGAGAGGTGGCACAGCTCTGTGACCGGAGGCTGCGGGTACAGCAGCGGCGGAACCGGAGGCTGCGGGTACGGCAGCGGCGGGACCGGAGGCTGCGGGTACGGCAGCGGGCTTCTCCTTGGTCGGGGGCTGCTGGAAGCGGAGCTCCTTCTGGGCTCGAGGCGGCAGCTGCACCTTGGCTTGGGTCTGGGGCGGCGGAGGCGTGGAGCTGGGTCCACGGGACCGCCGACGACGTGAGGACATGACCCCGCTGAACAGGTTCGCGGAGGACGGCGGGACGCCGCCAGCGATACCTCTCCGACGTTGGGGCTTGATGGCCAGACGTGTGCCCCAGAACGGCGACCTCATCTCCTCCTCCAGCTCCTTAAACTCCAGGAGCGTCAAGAACTCACCAGCTGGGTCCAAACGTTTGGCTCGGTTCATACTGTCACGGTGCTGTGGCTGTGATCAGGCAGAAGGACCCAAGGTGCTGGTAAGCAGGAGGCAGGAGACGGAGGTAATCCAAAAATGAAGGTTTTTATTAAATAAACTGATCAGGACAAGGACTAAGACGGTGGCTATGACGAAAGCTATGACAAACAGAAACAGAGCAGGAACCGAAACAGATGAACCGAGGACGAGACAAGAAACAGAAGGGCTTAAAAACTGTGGTAGAAATTAACGGAACAAGAAACACCTGGAGATACTTGACACGTGAGGGAGGGGCGAGAGCAGGAGCCAGGAACACAGGGGAAACAGACAAGACTAACCAGACCAGACAAGAACTAAACAGAACAGACAGGGGATCATGACAGGTAGAGGTATAAGAGAGGTAGAGATATAAGAGAGGTAGAGATATAAGAGAGGTAGAGGTATAAGAGAGGTAGAGGTATAAGAGAGGTAGAGATATAAGAGAGGTAGAGGTATAAGAGTGGTAGAGATATAAGAGAGGCTGAGGTATAAGAGAGGTAGAGATATAAGAGAGGTAGAGGTATAAGAGAGGTAGAGATATAAGAGAGGTAGAGATATAAGAGAGGTAGAGATATAAGAGAGGTAGAGGTATAAGAGAGGTAGAGGTATAAGAGAGGTAGAGATATAAGAGAGGTAGAGGTATAACAGAGGTAGAGGATACACATACCTTTAGAATGTAGGACTCTGTTTTGATTCTGTCTGTTCTCAAGCATAAGACAAACAAATCTGTGTTTGATCTTCTCATTAAGACTGCTGGCGACGAGCTAATGCGCCTGTATGCGTGCTCCTTCGCAGCGCGCCACAACAGGAAGTGAAACTTACAACGAGCTCGTGCAGCAGCTTGTCAGTATGTGATCCCGGGTTGCGTGACCAGTACAGCGACAACACTGGTCTGCAACGGAGCGATGTGGCAGATGGAACCATTAAGCACACATGATATCTAGTGCACATCTGCACCAGTGTACCACTTGTGTGCACCCCTGTACATAATATTTTAAACATATGGGTTTGGTTACAAATGAAAATACTTTTTTGTTTTATTCATTTATTCATCTGATATTAGGACCAATAAAGTACTTTTTGTATGTTTTTACTTTTACCCAAAGCCATGGGATGAGATGAAAACCAAAAATCTTCCCAAAACAAAACAATAAGAAGTGTACAGGACGTGTGCATCACTTTGGCACTCCGAATCATGTCTCTGATTTATGTCCTCTGATTGGACTTCCTGATTTAAAGAGCTCAGCGTAGATGGTTGAGTGAGCTTCTGGATGAGAACGAAGTCAGTATTTTATCGTCTCCATCACTAATATTATTTCAAAAGGGCGGTTTATGTGTTACATATTTTCAACCGTGGATAAATGTCGGCCTTAGTGGAATTAAAATGACTCACCTGATGGTGACTATCTGGCCCACATCCAGAGCGAAGTTGTTGAGCTGAGCAATGAAGATGGCAGCCACCGCCTCGTAGAGCGCCGTTCCGTCCATGTTGATGGTGGCGCCCACTGGGAGCACAAAGCGGGTGATCCTCTTGTCTATGCGGTTGTTCTCCTCAGCGCATCGGAAGGTGACGGGCAGGGTGGCAGAGCTAAAACGCATCATCACGACTCGTCCGTAAAGCGCTCTTACACAAACGTTTGGGTCATCCTGAAGTGGTCATTTATCTACGTAAAAAACCACACTCACTAGTGACATCACTCACAGTGGGCGGAGCCTCTAACAACAAGCAGTAGTCATATGACTGAAGCAATACTCATGGCTAGAAAGATCAGGAGAGACGTTTCTGCATATTGATATGCAGTGTTGGGAGCGTTACTTTAAAAAGTAAGTTGAGTGATGTCACCAATGAGTGTGGTCCTTACTGTAGATAAATTCCTGATAGAAGCTGTATCAGAATGACCCTGATGACCTTTAAGCCTTTTGCCAAATGTGGTGGTTTGAATTTAATCAAGCAAATAAAACAGTTTGCTGACCTGGAGGAGATCATGAGCGCCGTCACCAGGGCCTGGGCCATTCCAAGTGTGAATGTATAGGGATTCTTCCTCACGATGATGAAGAAGATAAGTGGCAGACAGATGGTGGCGTGGATAGCTAGACTGAAGAGAGAAGTTCATGTCTTCACTTTTCAACAGCATTAAAAAGCTTGGAAGAAATCTTGTGCAGCATAAATCAGCCTTATACATGAATAAGATCAACTGGTAACATACCACCATGATGGGATTCACATGAAGTTAGAATAGGGTTTAAAGTTAATTTAATAACAGAAGAGCAGAGAACACCTCTGTGATTCAGGGTTAGGGCTGACCCTACACTGTGATTCAGGGTTAGGGCTGACCCTGCACTGTGATTCAGGGTTAGGGCTGTCCCTGCACTGTGATTCAGGGTTAGGGCTGACCCTACACTGTGATTCAGGGTTAGGCCTAACCCTACACTGTGATTCAGGGTTAGGGCTAACCCTACACTGTGATTCAGGGTTAGGGCTGACCCTACACTGTGATTCAGGGTTAGGGCTGACCCTACACTGTGATTCAGGGTTAGGGCTGACCATACACTGTGATTCAGGGTTAGGGCTGACCATACACTGTGATTCAGGGTTAGGGCTGACCCTACACTGTGATTCAGGGTTAGGGCTGACCCTACACTGTGATTCAGGGTTAGGGCTAACCCTACACTGTGATTCAGGGTTAGGGCTGACCCTACACTGTGATTCAGGGTTAGGGCTGACCCTACACTGTGATTCAGGGTTAGGGCTGACCCTACACTGTGATTCAGGGTTAGGGCTAACCCTACACTGTGATTCAGGGTTAGGCCTAACCCTACACTGTGATTCAGGGTTAGGGCTGACCATACACTGTGATTCAGGGTTAGGGCTGTCCCTACACTGTGATTCAGGGTTAGGGCTGACCATACACTGTGATTCAGGGTTAGGGCTGACCCTACACTGTGATTCAGGGTTAGGGCTGACCCTACACTGTGATTCAGGGTTAGGCCTAACCCTACACTGTGATTCAGGGTTAGGGCTAACCCTACACTGTGATTCAGGGTTAGGGCTGACCCTACACTGTGATTCAGGGTTAAGGCTGACCCTACACTGTGATTCAGGGTTAGGGCTGACCCTACACTGTGATTCAGGGTTAGGCCTAACCCTACACTGTGATTCAGGGTTAGGGCTGACCCTACACTGTGATTCAGGGTTAGGGCTAACCCTGCACTGTGATTCAGGGTTAGGGCTGACCCTACACTGTGATTCAGGGTTAGGGCTGACCCTGCACTGTGATTCAGGGTTAGGGCTAACCCTACACTGTGATTCAGGGTTAGGGCTGACCCTACACTGTGATTCAGGAGCTGATTACTGGAGACAAATTATAGAACCTCTGTAAGGTTCTTTACTGCAGGTGTTTTCCACCATAGATATCATATATACTGTATCACTAGATATCTCACCTGCGCTGTTCGTCAATGGACCCTGATGTCCCTACGCTGGCGGCCATCTTACTTCGGACAGCTGCCCCCTTTCATAACACTGGTGTCAATGGAGCATGTACCATTAAATACCTCTAACTTGCTCAATTTTTAACCAATTTTCAAACGTTTGCATTTTTATAAACATCAGAGACGTGGCTGTGAATATATATCAAAATATATCGATAATGGTTGGGAAATTCATAAATTGTAAAAGTATCAATTCTCAAGTCTATGCATAATAAGGTTTGTAAGAAAGTAACCCGTTTGTAAATCCGTTCATTTTTCATCGAGTTCTAAGTGTTTTAATTAAATTGATCGCTCACCTTCCATCTGCTGCCATAGAGAGCAGAACGTCAGCTGTACGAAGCAAGATGGCCGCCGCGTAGGGACGCCATAGAGTCCCACATAGGGCATCTAGTGATATATATGATATCTATGTTTTCCACATCCATTCAGGCAAAACTAGACGATTGTGATCCTGTTTCTGTTTGAGGAAAAAGCTCTGCAGATTCATGTTGCTGAAAAAGATTTATTGTTTGTTCTTCTTATGAGAGAAACTAACACGGCGAGTTTAAACAAACACACTTCTGAATTCCATCCATTTCTATACAAAAAGGCAGATTTTTTTGTGTCATTTAAATATTTAGAGATTTAAAATCACTGAACAGAGGCCAATTAAAACTGTATTTTTTGTTGTTTTAAAAAAAAATAATTATTATATTTTTTAAATCTGGATTTATTTTACTTTTTTAAGTTTGTACTTTTTAAACTTTTTAAACCTTGTCCTTTTCTTTCTCTTTTTGTTTTTAAACTTTTTGAAGAAGTTTCAGCTTCAGGCTGAAAATCAAAACTTAACGTCTAAGTAATCAAATATGGTCAGTTATATACTAAAGGGTTAAAGCCTGAAAAATGAAATGATGCGAATCAAAAATGAGTTTTTTAAGCTTTAGAAGTGGTGAGATTTGTGACAGCAGTCCAGGAGGGGTTAATCAATCCCAGAGGGACGTTTATCATCAGGAAGATTTTCAGGAGGTGAGAGAGCCTGATGCGGAAACCACCTGAAACCTTTGACCTCACAGGAATGGATTTACAGTCGTCGTTCATGATGTCAGTGAGGTTTAATGGCTTTCATTACTGTGTGCGCAGGTTGAGCAGCTTCCATGTCCTTGGCTCTTATCAGAGCTCAGCTCAGCTCTGCGGTGTGACCAGAGGAACGGTCGGTCTGAATGTCAGCTGTAAATCCAAGCAGCTTACCCACTCAGCACTGTCACCATATAAAGACCCATCTTCCGGAAGATCTCCCAGTCTTCCACCTCGATGATCTTTGCAGCAATTAGGAACAGGATCCCAACTGGCATGTAGCTGGAAAAACGCATTAAATCTCAGCATAAATCACACGTTTTTAAAGAATTAAACAACTTTACAGACTGAATATGACTGCACTGAGATCATTTGGCTTCTGAATTCTAACATTTTTCATTAAAAAATGTAAGAATGTATTTATTTGTATCAATGCTTCTATATAATCCAACATATTGTTGCTTATAAAGAATCTAACTTTTTGAAAAGGCGGTGCGTCCATGTTTAGATGTGACTGAACATCAGCAACAAACTGCAGCAGGTTAAGGCAAAGAGGACATTTTGACCTCAAAGGTGTGGGGGAGGGGGCACAGCTGGCTTGAGTATGGTGGGGTGAGCGAAGGGTGCTTGATTAACTCAAACAGTGCCATCGTACACGCAAAGAAATCATTTGTTGGGTGAACGTAATAAAATTATGGAAAGAATTTCCACCTAACTGAATTGCTTTGATTTAGCAATAAAGAATTATGTTGGATCAACAAAATCAAAACATGTTGGACCAACTTGTAACATATCAATCTAAACAAATTTAGTTAGAAAATTAAATTTCTGTATAAATAAAGGAATTAACTTTCCTTCTGACATAGATGCAATAGCCTCTGTGCACGCATCAGTCCCGTGTTCGGCGTGAGGATGGTACGAGACTTCCGGTCTCCGTGCTAAAGATGGGAGGTGGGAATTTGATCTTGTTGATGCTGTACAGAACGGCACACAGCAGTGGTGTTAGACCTGCTGTCAGTTTGTTGTTGAAACGCACATTTTGTCAGTGTACATGTCATGTTTAGGACATGAACACATAAAAGCTCGACATAGAAGGCCGCGCACAAAAAAAGAAGAAAGATTTACAAAAAAAGAAAGATTTACAAGCTCCCGAAAGGAAACTAGCAAACACAGTATGTGCTTCCAGCGGCTACCGGAAGTTTACGTCCATCCTGACCTTCTACCGGAAATTACGTCACGTAGCTGCGTGCTCAGAGCCCATTCAATCTTGAACTTAAGGGCATTTGTTATTAGGAATATGCTCACTACTGCCCCCTTGTTCTGGAGTGGAAGTGATTTGCAAACTGAACTTATTTTGATTATGTTCCGGTGACAAAAAATGTTCTAGTACACTTTAACTTGCTGCATTTTATGTTAAAACTACATGATTAAGTTATGTACAAATAAAAACATGATTTTATTTAGTAGTAGGAACAACATGATTGACTTAGGGTACTAGAACAGATGCCCATGTTGCTTTTTTTTGAGTGTATCAACCCTACACCTAAAAACTCCCAGTAACCATTTAATACAGCCTAATATTGTTTCTAGACTAAAAACTACAGGGGTCAAAACAGCCTTTTAAAAAAGTGGACAAAAGTGGATCTGACTCACAATTAACAAAACACAGACATCCTCAACCACTGCAATGTCCTTCTAACTGGTCTCCAGTCTGGACTGGTAAACCTCTACAGATGGTTCAGATTGGTCTTCAGTCAGCCTAAAAGAGCACATGTCCCCCCTCTGGTCATGGAGCTCCACTGGCTACCTTTAGCTGCTGCATCAAATCCACGTTTCAACTATCAGACCTTCAGGGTAAATCCTAGAGGGTAAAATTGACCGGGACAATCAGCTGGCTCATTCTGCTCAGCACTCATGTCTCCATTACAGCCTCCACCTTTCCGGAACTTTTGTAAGACGTCAGCATCGACGTCACTGACAAGCGTAAAGGCGCCAACAGACAAGGAAGTGGAGAATAATAAATAGATCAACAATGGACGAAGAAGCGATGGTTGTGGCGTATTTCTCTGTTTTTATCCATAGTGATGGAGTGCTGAACAGAAGGATGAGTATACTTCATGACGAACTAATCCAACCTCGAAGACACGGTCATTTTACAAGCTCTGACAACAACACACAGGTAATCCAAAAAAGGGTTTTAAATAAAGGCAACTGGACTTATTTGGTTCTTTGAAGACGTTTCTGCTCATCCAGTAGCTTTGTCAGTTCTGTCTGTAGTAAAGGAGAGAGAGTCTTCTCTTCCTCTGTCTGTGACACACCTCCTTCTCCCCCCTTGAGGAGGTGTTCGCTCCACTGTATTCAACTGGAGTCCTGGTGAGGTGTTCTGATTAGAGGAGTGAATTGTCTGGGAATGAAGTTCAGAGCAGACTGGTAGGTGCTGGAAAGATGAAATCTGAGTCCTTTGACAAAATTGACAAAAAAAATGACAAAACTACTCGGATGAGCAGCGAAACGTCTTCAAAGAACCAAATAAGTCCAGTTGCCTTTATTTAAAACCATTTTTTGGATTATCATGACCTGATGACTGAGAACCTTCACCAGCATAACACACAGGTAATTTATCTCAGCACCGTATGCTTTCATCATTTTCCTTCATCCCACAACCAATCAGCACGAGTTAACCACATTTCCCACTCCGCGAGTCTATCGGGCCGATCCGAGTACCTGCCCCTGATCAGGGACTCCGTTGGTCCCGTAAATGGCCCTGTCGGAGCGGCCCGATGACGTGGAGACACACACAAGCCTCGAAGTTCTTGTAAAATTACCCTGAAGTTCCCATAGTGGAAACGGGCCTACTAGCATACAGGGTCCTGAAAGGAAAGGCTCCATCTACTGGAATCCTCTTGCTAAGGTGGCGTGTAGCTCAGTTGGTAGAGTGGCCGGTCTGGCAATCAGAGGGTCGCTGGTTCGATCCCCGGCTCCAGCTGGGTTACATTGTCGTTGTGTTCTTGGGCAAGACACTTCACCCACCTTGCCTGCTGGTGCATGCTGGTGGTCAGAGAGACTTGGAGGAGGCCGGTGCATGGCGTCCCCCCTCTGTCAGTGTGCCCGAGGGCAGCTGAGGCTACAACGTAGTTTATCACCACCAGTGTGTGAATGTTTTGTTCTCCCTTCTCTATAAATACAGGACATTTACCAGTTACCATGGCTTACATCACGGCTCGGGCACTCTAACTGTACTCAAAGATCATCAGCTAGCAGAGCCTACACCACGCTCAAGATGCTGGTGAAGGTTCTCAGTCATCCAGGTCATGATAATCCAAAAAAGGGTTTTAAATAAAGGCAACTGGACTTATTTGGTTCTTTGAAGATGTTTCATGGCTCATCCGAGTAAGAATTGACAAAAGATAGACAGAATTGACAAAGCTACTCGGATGAGCAGTGAAACGTCTTCAAAAGAACCAAATAAATCCAGTTGCCTTTATTTAAAACCCTTTTTTGGATCACACTCAAGATGATCCAGACTCTTTTCATGTGTCGTTCCACGCACTCACACATTTTTACGGGGGGATGGGGGACACACAACCCCTCCCCTTTTTAAAGGCAGTTTTGATCTCTGTAGTTTTTACAGTCTAAAAACATTTTTATGTCAAATTAAATGGTTACTGGGTGTTTTTAGGTGTACATAGTTATCATGGAACTGTTTTAAGTAATTCAACTGTAACACTGTGACCTCTGACTGGGCCTGACTGGTGTACTTCACTCTAAGTAAGTGGTGTCCAATCCTGGTCCTCGAGGGCCACCATCTAGCATGTTTTAGAGGTTTCTCTGCCTCAACACACCTGATTTTAAGCTTCTGCAGAGCTTGATGACATGCAGAACAGGTGATTCAATCAGGTGTATTGGAGCAGGATAACAACTACAGCATGTTGGATACCAACCCTCCAGGACTAGAACTGGATGCCACTGCTCTAAAGCGTTTATTGTTAGCCTCCTTGTTAACTGCATTGTTACATTCTCTTTCGTAAGTTGCTTTAAAAAACATAAACATGAAACACTAATAAAACTGAGTTAAACATTTCCAGGCAGCAGATGTTTATCAGTCTTTAATAATTCAGCAGATAAATCCTCTTTTTTATTATAAACACTACAACATGATGAAGCTTTTTACTAGAACATCAGGGTCAGACTGGTTTCTGCTCATTGTTCTGATGCTGCTGCAGTTCTCCTTTTGAACAGCAGGTGCTGCTAATAAGACAGTTTTTTATACGTACCACATAATTATCTGAACAAGTTTCATGGTGGCTTCATTCAAGGCATCAAAAAACTCCAGGAGGATTCGACCCTTTTCTCCCATCTTCCCAATGACGAGTCCAAAGGCAACACAGAACACGATCAGGCCCAAAACGTTGATACCATCTGAATATGAGCCGGTGATTGTATAGTCCTTAGTGATGTTCTGAAAAAGATTAAAAACCAAAGTCATGTCAGTTTACCACAGTTTGCCTTGGGAAGCTGTTTCACAGCCTTCTGAGCAGACACGTAAACGGTGTCCAATTTAGGACATCCTCAAGTATCAGGGAACAAGCGTCAGGTTTTATTTAAAAAGCTCAGATTTCTGACTAAAAGTCATCAGACTAAAGGGTCTTAAAGGGTCTTTCCTCTCAGATTTTACTGAATTTATCACTCAGCTTTGCGCAGTCTCACCATCCATTTTACTCTTAGGTGATTTTAACATACATGTGGACTCCCAGATCTGTAAAAACACTGATGATTTCCTGGACATTTTGAACAGTTTTAATTTCACACAACATGTGGACTTCCCCACCCACACCAATGGACATACCCTGGACCTGGTCTGTTCTACTGGCCTTGATATTGGAACTCTTTCTCATACAGACCTCACCATCTCAGATCACTTGGCTATAACATTTAATATTAACATTCCCAGTTCCCCACCTAAACAGACTCGAACCATCTCCTTTCGCAACCTCAAGACCCTCTGTCCCAGCATCTTCTCCACTCACTTATCCAACACCATCTCCTCAATTATCCTTCCTGTCGATCCTACCACTGATGACCTGGTCTCCCTTTACAATAACTCTCTCAGCCAGCCTTAATGAACTTGCTCCCGTTATTAAAAAATCTGTCTCTTTTTATCGGTCTGCCCCATGGTACACTCCTGAACTACATAAACTGAAAAAACAACGCAGAAAATTGGAACGCCGCTACAAGAAAACCAGACTTTCAGCACACAAACAAGCTCTTGCTGACCATACAGATTTGTACAGAACTAAACTCACCGCTGCCCGTACTTCATTTTACTCCAACACCATTCTCACTGGCTCCTCAAATCCCCGCAGACTTTTCTCCACCATTAACACTTTGCTCAAACAAAAGGACAATAACCTTCAATCATTCAGTAATGAAAAATGCAACACTTTCCTGGAATTCTTCAAATCCAAAATCAACAATATCCACCAGGAGCTTTTTTCCACTACTCTGTCTGATGCTGACCTTCCACCCGACCTTCCTTTGTCCATTCAAAATCAACTCTCTACCCTCTCTCCGATGACAGTTTCTGAACTCAACAAACAATTTTCCAAAATCAATCTCTCCACCTGCCCCTTGGACCCTATCCCATCCCCACTGGTAAAATCATGTCTTCCATGTATCACTCCACTTATCCTGGATATAATCAACTCATCACTGACCTCTGGTACCGTCCCTTCAGCCTTCAAACGTGCTGCCGTCAAACCAATACCCAAAAAACCCGGACTGGACCATGACAAACCTGAAAACTTTCGCCCTATCTCCAACCTCCCTCTAATAGCCAAAATCCTGGAACGTTCAGTAGCTTCTCAGCTAACTGAACATCTTCATTCAAATCAGCTTTTTGAGACATTTCAATCTGGATTCCGCACTCACCACAGTACAGAAACAGCTCTGATCAAAGTAACAAATGACCTCCTGGTGGCATCAGACTCTGGATTCCTCTCCATACTCCTCCTCCTTGATCTTAGTGCTGCCTTTGATACTATTGATCATTCCATCCTCCTACATCGTCTGCAGTTTCATGTTGGTGTTTCTGGTTCAGCCCTCTCCTGGTTCACATCTTATCTCTCTAACAGATCTCAGTATATCTCCATAAACAACTGCACATCCGATATCACCCCAGTAACCCATGGTGTCCCTCAGGGCTCGGTTCTTGGTCCCCTTCTTTTCATCATCTACATGCTACCCCTTGGGCGTATCATTCGCCACCATGGACTCCAATTTCACTGCTATGCCGATGACAGCCAACTCTACCTATCTACTAAAAACATCACCTCCACTACCGTCTCCACTATAGCAAAATGCCTCAATGCCCTAAAAAGTTGGATGTCTACAAACTTCCTCAAGCTCAACTGCAATAAATCTGAGTTAATCATATCTGGACCCAAATCCCTTCTCTCCTCCTCCAAAGATTTCACGCTCAGTATTGACGGTTACACAGTCACTCCATCCTCTCAGATCAGAAACCTGGGAGTCATTTTTGACCCCTCACTCTCCTTCCTAGCACACATCTGTCATATCACTAAAACAGCCTTCTTTCACCTTCAAAATATTGCCCGTCTCTGTCCTATTCTGTCCTCTACTGCAGCTGAAACCCTCATCCACGCCTTCATCTCCTCTAGAATAGATTACTGCAATAGCCTACTCTATGGTCTTCCATCCACACACATAAAGAAACTTCAGTATGTTCAGAACTCAGCTGCACGGCTCCTCACTCATACCAGCAAGAGAGATCACATGACCCCGGTCCTAAAAAACCTCCATTGGCTTCTCATTCAGCAGCGCATTCACTTCAAGATCTTACTCATCACCTACAAGGCTCTCACTAACCTCACCCCTTGTTATCTGTCTGACCTTCTGCGTCACCATCGCCCTTCTCGCTGTCTCAGATCTTCGACCTCCAACCTCCTCTCTCACACAGTAACGTCAAAACATCGCACCATTGGGGACAGAGCTTTTTCTGTAACTGCTCCCACCTCATGGAACTCTCTCCCCCAACATATTCGTACTGCTGACTCACTTCTGAAATTCAAAAAACTTCTGAAAACTTACTTGTTTAACCAAGCATTTAAACCCTGTTCATTTATTTTACAGTTTCCTTCTTTTTGTTTTTGTAAAGCGTCTTTGGTGGTTAAAAGCGCTATATAAAACCTATGCATTATTATTATTATTATTATTAATAAACTAAAAGTCATCAGACTAAAGGGTCTTAAACTAAAAGTCATCAGACTAAAGGGTCTTAAACTAAAAGTCATCAGACTAAAGGGTCTTAAACTAAAAGTCATCAGACTAAAGGGTCTTAGACTAAAAGTCATCAGAGTAAAGGGTCTTAAACTAAAAGTCATCAGTCTAAAGGGTCTTAAACTAAAAGTCATCAGACTAAAGGGTCTTAAACCAAAAGTCATCAGACTAAAGGGTCTTAAACCAAAAGTCATCAGACTAAAGGGTCTTAAACTAAAAGTCATCAGACTAAAGGGTCTCAGACTAAAAGTCATCAGACTAAAGGGTCTTAAACTAAAAGTCATCAGACTAAAGATGTCTTAAACTAAAAGTCATCAGACTAAAGGGTCTTAAACCAAAAGTCATCAGTCTAAAGGGTCTTAAACTAAAAGTCATCAGTCTAAAGGGTCTTAAACTAAAAGTCATCAGACTAAAGATGTCTTAAACTAAAAGTCATCAGACTAAAGGGTCTTAAACCAAAAGTCATCAGACTAAAGGGTCTTAAACTAAAAGTCATCAGACTAAAGGGTCTTAGACTAAAAGTCATCAGTCTAAAGGGTCTTAAACTAAAAGTCATCAGACTAAAGGGTCTTAAACTAAAAGTCATCAGACTAAAGGGTCTTAGACTAAAAGTCATCAGACTAAAGAGTCTTAAACTAAAAGTCATCAGACTAAAGGGTCTTAAACTAAAAGTCATCAGACTAAAGGGTCTTAGACTAAAAGTCATCAGACTAAAGGGTCTTAAACTAAAAGTCATCAGTCTAAAGGGTCTTAAACTAAAAGTCATCAGACTAAAGATGTCTTAAACCAAAAGTCATCACACTAAAGATGTCTTAAACTAAAAGTCATCAGACTAAAGGGTCTTAAACTAAAAGTCATCAGACTAAAGGGTCTTAGACTAAAAGTCATCAGACTAAAGGGTCTTA
>SSNR01000680.1:122069-180588 GCA_006937965.1 Callopanchax toddi | reverse complement strand
CACATCATTCTCTTTATGCATGTTGTCTTACTCCAAGCTGTATAGGCTCAAAGCCTACTACCAATTAAGCATATCAGGTGATGTGCATCTCTGTAATGAGAAGGGGTGTGGTCTAATGACATCAACACCCTATATCAGGTGTGCATAATTATTAGGCAACTTCCTTTCCTTTGGCAAAATGGGTCAAAAGAAGGACTTGACAGGCTCAGAAAAGTCAAAAATAGTGAGATATCTTGCAGAGGGATGCAGTACACACTCGGCTGCAAACCTCCCCAGCAAGAGCTGTAGGTCAGAGCCTGATGAAGCTAGGAGGACCACATCATCTGCAAAAAGCAGAGACGAGATTCTCCTGTCACCAAACTCAACACCCTCCACACCACGGCTGCGCCTAGAAATCCTGTCCATAAAGGTTATGAACAGGACCGGTGACAAAGGGCAGCCCTGGTGGAGTCCAACCCTCACTGGGAACAGGTCCGACTTACTGCCGGCTATGCGGACCAGACTCACACTCCTCTAGTACAGGGACTGAATGGCCCTTAACAAAAGACCATCAACCCCGTACTCCTGGAACGCCCCCCACAGGGTGCCCCTGGGGACACGGTCATAAGCCTTCTCCAAATCCACAAAACACATGTGGATTGGTTGGGCAAACTCCCATGACCCCTCCATCACCCTAGCGAGGGTAAAGAGCTGGTCCACAGTTCCACGACCAGGACGAAAACCACATTGCTCCTCTTCTATCTGAGGTTCAACCATCGACCGGACCCTCCTCTCCAGTACCCTGGAGTAGACCTTTCCAGGGAGGCTGAGGAGTGTGATCCCCCTTAAGTTGGAACACACCCTCTGGTCCCCCTTCTTAAAAATGGGAACCACCACCCCGGTCTGCCACTCCACAGGAACTGCCCCCGATGACCACGCAATGTTGCAGAGACGTGTCAACCATGACAGTCCTACAACATCCATAGCTTTGAGATACCCAGGTTGGATCTCATCCATCCCGGGGCTCTGCTTCTGCGTAGTTGTTTGACTACCTCAGCAACTTCTGCCCCAGAGATTGGACAGTCCGTCCCCAGGTTACTTGTTAAATTTAGAATTTATTTTAAAATCCTGACTCTAACTTTCAGGTCCCTACATGGTCAAGCTCCTGTTTATGTCACTGAACTGATAAAGCCGTACGCTCCAACCCGAGCTCTCAGGTGGCCACTAGCTTGCCTTGTTCCTAACAAATGTTCCAGACTGAGTGTTCTGCTTATCCATTACTGGTAAAGCAATATTTGCTCATACATTCTTCACACAAGATCACAAAAATCAAGTTGAATTTGTTCAGTGATTTTAAAACATGTTTCTGTTTAGAGGTTTCTAACGTGTTAGGAAAATAAAAGAAATCTTAACACATCTTGTTTTATTTTTGTTTTATTTTAAGAGTTGCAGCCAGGCAGCAGTCAAGTCCATTGATGAGGTCATTGATGACCTGATCTCCTCCATACAAGAAAGACGCACAATGATTAAGCAGAAAATCCAGTTCCAAGAGAAAGCAGCTGTTGCCAAGTCTAAAAAACTGCAGCTTGATCTGGAGGAGGAGATTTCCAAGCTGAGGAAAAGAAACGCCGACCTGGAGCAGCTTTCTCAAAGCAACGACCATATTCACTTTATTAAGGTACCAAATATTTTAAGATTTACTTTAGTCCAACCAGGACTGACGGGAAAAAAAAAATCACATTTCATATTGAAAAGAAGTCATTTCTATCCCAGTAACAATGGAGGGGATTTGCTGTATATTCTGATGTCTTCATGTGACGGATTGTAAAGTAACTCATTACATTTACTCATGTTACAGTACAGTTGCATTTTAGTGAACTTTTCTAAAAGTAGATTTTAAATACATATTTACGAGTTTTTCTCTTCAGTTGTATTACATTACATTTGAAACACAAACGTAACTGAATTAAAGTAAACATAAAAATGTAAATTAAAATCACGAGTAGCCAGTGTTAGTCATGTTACTTGGAAAAAGTAATTAGTTACTGATTACTTCTCCACAGAAGTAATCCAGTTAATTTACTGATTACTTATTTTTAATAGTAGTTACTTTACTCATTAGTTACTTTTCCAAAACATGTCCAATCTGAATACTCTATAAAGCAACAGACCTAGTTCTGTTCTTTCTGCGTCCATCACATCAAATGAAATGGTCTCTTTTTAAAACTTGTTTTATTAGTTTTTATCTTTAACTTGAAGCACGTTGCATCACACACAAATTAAATTAAATTCTAGTCTCTGATTTGAAGGAATTTGTTGAACATTAAAACCCATTTTCAGCACATGCATCAAAATTTTATGAAAATAAAACATCTTTCTCCTGTTGATCTATATTTCTGGAGTCTGATTTCTGGAGTTGATCTATAAATCTGGAGTCATGTCACGTTCCTTCCTGTTTCAAGCAGTCCACCATCGTCCCTGTCCCCAAGAAGCCCAGAATCACTGGACTTAATGACTACAGATCTGTGGTGCTGACATCTGTAGTCATGAAGTCATTTGAACGCCTGGTCCTGCATCACCTCAAGTCCTTCACCTCCCCCCTACTAGACCCTCTGCAGTTTGCCTACAGAGCCAACCGGTCTGTAGATGACTCCATCAACCTGGCCCTTCACCACATTCTTCAGCATCTGGACTCGCCAGGAAACCTACGCTAGGATCCTGTTTGTGGACTTCAGCTCTGCATTCAACACCATCCTCCCTCCTCTGCTCCAGGACAAGCTCGCTCAGCTCAACGTGCCTGACTCCACCTGCAGGTGGATCACTGACTTCCTGTCGGACCAGAGGCAGTGCGTGCGGCTGGAGAAGACTGTCTCGGACTTCAAATTTATCAGCACAGGATCACCACAGGGCTGTGTACTATTCCCCCTGCTCTTCTCCCTGTACTCCAACTGCTGCACCTCCAGCCACGACTCCGTTAAACTGATCAAGTTTGCGGATGACACCACCCTCATTGGGCTCATCTCGGATGGCGATGAGTCTGCCTACAGGAGGGAGGTGGACCGGCTGGTGTCCTGGTGCAGCAGCAACAACCTGGTGCTTAACACCCAGAAGACAGTGGAGATGATAGTGGATTTCAGGAGAGTCACAGCCCCCCTGCCCCCCCTCACCTTCACTGACACTCCCATCACCTCCGTGGATTCCTTCCGTTTCCTGGGAACCTGCATCACGCAGGACCTGACCTGGGAGCCGACCATCAGCTCCCTCATCAAGAAAGCCCAGCAGAGGATGTACTTCCTGCGGCAACTGAGGAAAGCCAAGCTGCTGGTCTAGATGATGGTCCAGTTCTACACGGCCATCATTGAGTCCATCCTCACCTCCTCCATCACTGTGTGGTTCACTGGGGCCACTGCCAGAGATAGACAGAGTCTGCAGCGCATTGTGTGCTCTGCTGAGAAGGTGATTGGCTGCAGTCTACCATCAATCCAGGACCTGTACGCCTCCAGGACTCGGGGGCGAGCAGGCCGGATAGCAGCTGACACCTCTCACCCTGGACATGGTCTGTTTGAGCCACTTCCGTCTGGCAGGAGGCTACAGTCCATCAGGACAAGAACCTCTCGTCACAAACAGTTTCTTTCCCTCTGCTGTTTGGCTCATGAACAATTAGCAGCATACTCATTAACTGTCACTTTAACAGCATGTTTGCACTGTTTTCTGCTGCTACTGTGTTTTTTATTCTGTGCGTTTATGCTGCACCTTATCGCCGAAAAAAGTTCCTAGTCTGCGAATTACATTCAATGACAATGGCAATAAAAGTTTTTCTGATTCTGTCTGAGTGTAGCCTTCAAGTTAGATTCTTTATAGTACCATCATGATCTGTAATTGTTCTAATTGATCTCGTTTTTAATCGCTCCTAAAAGGTAGCTGAGGAAATCCTTCATCTTGAGTCATTTTCATTTGAACTCGTTAAATTGTCAGACCAATAGATTGATGTATAATGACGACAAAGTGTCTTTATGAAGTCATTTATTGTGTTTAACAGACTTGGAACAGATGCAGTCTCAGCATGACTCCATGCTGAAAGCTCTCATTTAATAGTCAGTGTCTGAAGTACAGTGTGTTTTTGAAGTGTTATCATTCAGTAAAATTCTTATTTTCCTCTAGACTTTCCAGTCTCTTTCCTCCTCATGTGAATCTCCTGACCTGCCTCTTGGTGCTGTTGCTCGTCCTCAACGTTCAATGAACACAGTGACTGACTCTGTAAGGACCCTGAAAGTCAACATGGAGGTCCTCATAAAGGACACATGGCCCAAAATCTCTAAAACAGGTACAAGAGAAAAACATGAAAGTCTTTCTGTTCTTGTTGAAGTTGTTTAACTCTGGATCTTTTTCTTCTTCTTGTCAGTGCGTGCTGTTGATGTTGTGCTGCCACCTGTACCAAAGACCAGAGAAGAGTTCATAGACCGTGAGTAAAGACTAATAGATCATTTTAATGTTTGTAAAAACTGATTATGTATTTTGTTGGCGGAGCCTAAGTGGTAGTGGAAAGTGAACGCTGTTGTGTCATCAGTTCAGGTTATTTTTTATGCTAAATAGGAGTTGTTTGGATACTTTTTCTGAGTATATTAAAGCTGCCGTCTGGAGAATTTGACAGAACGTTTTGAATCCAACGGCTTCTCCCAAAAGATCCCCTCTCCCTCTAACCCCACCATGCAGATACATCACTGCAGTCTCTACAGGGAGTGCAGAATTATTAGGCAAATGAGTATT
This sequence comes from Callopanchax toddi, assembly GCA_006937965.1. NCBI lineage: Eukaryota > Metazoa > Chordata > Actinopteri > Cyprinodontiformes > Nothobranchiidae > Callopanchax > Callopanchax toddi. The sequence goes on along the minus strand of SSNR01000680.1, from coordinate 175,842 downwards.
TTGACCACATCATTCTCTTTATGCATGTTGTCTTACTCCAAGCTGTATAGGCTCAAAGCCTACTACCAATTAAGCATATCAGGTGATGTGCATCTCTGTAATGAGAAGGGGTGTGGTCTAATGACATCAACACCCTATATCAGGTGTGCATAATTATTAGGCAACTTAACAAAAACAAATATATACCCATTTCAATGATTTATTTTTACCAGTGCAACCAATGTAACATCTCCACATTCAGAAATATACATTTCTGACATTCAAAAACAAATCAGTGACCAATATAGCCACCTTTCTTTGCAAGGACACTCAAAAGCCTGCCATCCATGGATTCTGTCAGTGTTTTGATCTGTTCACCATCAACATTGCGTGCAGCAGCAACCACAGCCTCCCAGACACTGTTCAGAGAGGTGTACTGTTTTCCCTCTTTGTAAATCTCACATTTGATGATGGACCACAGGTTCTCAATGGGGTTCAGATCAGGTGAACAAGGAGGCCATGTCATTAGTTTTCCTTCTTTTATACCCTTTCTCGCCAGCCACGCTGTGGAGTACTTGGTGTGATGGAGTATTGTCCTGCATGAAGATCATGTTTTTCTTGAAGGATGCAGACTTCTTCCTGTACCACTGCTTGAAGAAGGTGTCTTCCAGAAACTGGCAGTAGGACTGGGAGTTGAGCTTGACTCCATCCTCAACCCGAAAAGGCCCCACAAGCTCATCTTTGATGATACCAGCCCAAACGAGTACTCCACCTCCACCTTGCTGGCGTCTGAGTGGGACTGGAGCTCTCTGCCCTTTACCAATCCAGCCACGGGCCCATCCATCTGGCCCATCAAGACTCACTCTCAGTTCATCAGTCCATAAAACCTTAGAAAAATCAGTCTGGAGATATTTCTTGGCCCAGTCCTGACGTTTCAGCTTGTGTGTCTTGTTCAGTGGTGGTCGTCTTTCAGCCTTTCTTACCTTGGCCATGTCTCTGAGTATTGCACACCTTGTGCTTTTGGGCACTCCAGTGATGTTGCAGCTCTGAAATATGGCCAAACTGGTGGCAAGTGACCATAGACAGTCTGGACTCCTTTAAAAAGCAGTTGAAGACCCAATTATTCAAAACTGCTTTTAAATAACTCTTTTGTGTTCTCTTGTTGTTGTTTAATGATTTTGATTTGTAATGATATTTTGTTTGTTTTATTGATTTTATTTGTTTTATCATGTTTGATTCTGTTTTCTGTGAAGCACTTTGTGATTTTTTTTCTGTGAAAGGTGCTATATAAATAAACTTTACTTACTTACTTAAGTGGCATCTTGGCAGCTGCACGCTTGACTCTTCTCAGTTCATGGGCAGTTATTTTGCGCCTTGGTTTTTCCACACGCTTCTTGCAACCCTGTTGACTATTTTGAATGAAACGCTTGATTGTTCGATGATCACGCTTCAGAAGCTTTGCAATTTTAAGTGTACTGCATCCCTCTGCAAGATATCTCACTATTTTTGACCCATTTTGCCAAAGGAAAGGAAGTTGCCTAATAATTATGCACACCTGATATAGGGTGTTGATGTCATTAGACCACACCCCTTCTCATTACAGAAATGCACATCACCTGATATGCTTAATTGGTAGTAGGCTTAGAGCCTATACAGCTTGTAGTAAGACAACATGCATAAAGAGGATGATGTGGTCAAAATTTGCTTTTGCCTAATAATTCTGCACGTAGTGTAATGTGTTTAGTCGCCAGACTTTTCCTTGTTTTTGTTTCTGAAGTTAATAATAATAATAATGCATCAGTTTTATATAGCGCTTTTCTATGTCACTCAAAGACGCTTTACAGAGTTGCATTATTCATTCACACAGTCATTCTCACCGGTGGTGGTAAGCTACGACAAGCGTCTGTAGCCACAGCTGCCCTGGGGCAGTCTGACAGAGGCGAGGCTGCCATTCTGCGCCATCTGCCCTTCTGACCACCACCAACATTCACACACAGTCACACTCACATTCACACAGGCAAGGTGGGTGAAGTGTCTTGCCCAAGGACACAACGACAATCTAACCCAGCCAGAGCTGGGGATCGAACCGGTGACCCTCCGGTTACCAGACCGGCCACTCTCCCAACTGAGCTAGTGCCGCCCCGGCACTTGATGCAAGTTGATGTAGCCCTCAGTGTCCAGGGAATGGCTCACTTTTTATCAGATCCATTATTGCTCTCTTCTGGTATGTAGACAAACAGGAAGACATGAAGCATCCTGTGCATGGCCCCAGCTTTACAGGTTTGCGTTATGTGCATGGATGCTGATTAACAGTCGACAATGCAGAAACTCAAATTTTATTGGCTTAAAAAATGTGCCGCTCAGTGTGAAATCATAGGGGGGAGGAAGAAGGGTCTTAAGAAGAAGAACAAATGTTGTGGAGCCCTAACCATATAACATAAGTTAGAACTGAACTATCATTTGAAACATTTATAAATGAATAAAAGTTTGATTCATTAAAAAAAATTCTCCAGACTGCGTCTTCAACAAGGGATGCACTGATACCAGATTTGACTTGCTGATGCTGAGAACCTGTAATAGTATTTTGCTAAACATCATTTTCAGTCTGCCTTACTTCTGTCACCTTTGTTTGCCTGGAAATACCTCCATACTGCTGACAGGTCCTCCTTTACTTCCTGGCTGTTTAAAGTCACGCTGCTGTTAAGTAGTTTGTTCAACTTGCTGCTGTACATCGCTGTCAGACTGGTTAGCTTACATGCTACAACATCTGCTCACACACAGCTGTTGCTACCAATATTAGAATCTTTGATACAGTGCTTACTGATTTCCTCTGGCCAGTTGGTCTCTTTTTTGGCTTTTTAAGATTCCTGCAGTTTGCTTCTGAGGGCTTCTCTGACGATGGTATTCTAGACTTTTTCTCTCATTTCTGAGCACATTTCTACTTAGTTTTGGGTTCTGGTTTGGTTATACTTTGCTTATTTCCAGTGTTTTTCTGCCATCAGCAAACAGACTGACACCCATTCCTAAATGGCCACATCCATAATGTATGTATAATATAAATCTAAATGTGAATATGTTGTTCATGTTTTTCCAGATTGGTGTACCTTGACACTGGACCCTAACACTGCCTACAGGCATTTCACCATCTCACAGGAAAAACGCCAGATAGTATATCAATCCTATTATCACTTTTACTCTAGTCACTCAGACCGCTTTAAGGATTTTAGTCAGGTTCTGTGCAGAGAGGGTCTGTCAGGACGACATTACTGGGAGGTCAGATGGAAGAGTGGTTCCTGTGCCGTAGCAGTAGCTTACAAAGACATCAGTAGATCATCCAGTGACTCAGAGTTTGGAAAGAACAACAAGTCGTGGAGCTTAGAGTGCTCCTCAGGTAGTTACACCTTCCGACACAACTCTGGAACCACAGCAGTGTCAGGCCCTTCATCCACCTGCGTCGGTGTGTACCTGAACTACAAGGCAGGAACTCTGTCTTTCTACAGCATCTCTGACAAGATGACTCTACTCCACAAAGAACAAACCGAGTTCACTCAGCGTCTCTATCCTGGCATCGGACTGAAAGGCAATTCGTCTTACGTTTCACCTGATGCAGAGCTGGTGAAGTTATGGTGATGTGGCTTTTGTACACCGGTGTTTGGATGCCTGGTTCTTTGACATAAGCAGACAAGTATTCTGTGTTGAGTTGAACCCTTCTTTGGGTACAGGAAAGCAGCTGGTACTTCATTTAACTTTGATCATTGTTTTAAGTAAAGTTAATAAAGGTAATGTTTATAAGTTGTTAGTGGTCATGTGTTTACACTGTCACTCAGAGAATGTTGGACACAATCAGTTTCTTCTGTTAAACGTTTCTCTGCTGTCTTTGAAGGTTTGACTTTGTTCTGTCTGTGGTCAGAAGGTGGCTGATCAGGAGAAGTCGGGTCTTTGTTGCTGATATTTTTTGTAAAGTCTTCCTCAACTTGTTCATCAATCTTCAGCTGTTTGATTGTGTAGAGAACTACGTTTTTGAATGTTAAAGTGTGTTATTTTTTAAAATAAACGATTTAATAAAGATGGATGTTTTCTTGCAACTTGGGTAAAAAGCAAAAAAATCAGATCTGTCCCATGTTTAAACCCTCCTGTCGTGTTCACCTCCTGCCCCTTGCTTTAGTGCTCCAGGTCAAAATCGACCGGTCTGTTTTAACTGCTCTTAACTTGGCACAAAACCATTTTTCACCACCAAATTTTTATTCAACATTCTTTAGCTGTTAGCCAAGTAGTGTTTAACATGAATTAGACATAAAATAACTGCAGTGAAAATACAAATAGGCACTGAAAATGTATTACAAAATAAACATGTAAAAAGTAAATGGAAAACCAAAGAGCAAACTCAACATGAGGTCGGTTGTGTGTTGGAAGCTGGACTTGATGTCATCCACACGAGATGTTTCATACTTTGTTGGCCCTGGTGTCATCTTTGTTTTCCACTCTTGCTCTACTTGCATTGTCCTGGGTGGATGAAGACCATAAGTGTCCACTCTTGGACTGGAATGTCTCTTCAGGTGTCTGTTCTTCAGGTGCCTCTCCATCTGCAGACTAATCAGTCTCCTCAAAATCTGTGTTGTCTTCCAATTCCGAGACATCCTCCATCTCTGGTTCAATTTCAGTGCTCTCCTCATGTCCAAAAACCTGGACCAGAACCTCTTCAACAGATAATCGTTTGGTCAGTGGTCTACTCATTGACCAGTATTTTTCTCACTTAGTTTCAGCCTCTTCTACACCAAAAAGGGCAAACTGCAGATTGTCAACCCCTATCAGTTGTACTGCTTGCTCCAGGCAAGTGGTTCTGCAGTGAGCAAAGAACAGCATACTGTGAAGCACCACGCAGTGAAAATCATCTTCAACCAGGCTGAACTTTCACTGCAGAGTACTATTATCTATTAGGTATTTACTGAAAGGACCTCAAGTGGGTGGAGTCTCTAGAAACAGGAGGTAGCCTGTCTGGAGTAATAACCATGGCCAGTCAGGTCCAGAAAGACTTTTGCACAATTTCACATCAGACTGTTTATTGTAAGTTTGTGCAGTGACACATTAGAGTAGCATTTAAGATGTTCAGTTGAAAGAGACTAAACTCATGAAAAACTGTAGAAGTTTACAAACGGGTCATATGTTCCCGTCCATATCGGTAGGACTTTTGAGCAAAAGTTTTAAATACCCCAAATTCACCAGAGTGGACAGAGCACGCAAACAGCTGATTATAAAGGGATTTTCTGACTTGTTGCTGATCATTTTCTAGATGTCTCTGAGCTGGAAAGCGTCTCGTCTCCTGCTCTGTCTGAGCTGCAGGGTAAAAACCCCAAAGTCTGTTAAAATTATTAAAGTTTACAAAGATACTGATCAGACATTTTCATCTTGTCCACATTACCTTTATATCAACATGTCAGAAGAATAGAAACATTATCTCATTAATAGAGTTCTATATGGATGTGTAAATTTAAGTTTTGTGGATCCAACTTCCTACCAGCAGTTATTTTGTGGATGAAATTAGTTTCCTCAGGCTGAGAGAGAGAGAGAGCTTGTTTTGAACCTTTAATCTCATGAACACTAGAGGGCGCAGCTCAGGAGCTTTTAATACTGAAACCCTTGGCTCCAGACCTTAGATTTGTAGGGGATGAAGTAGCAGCTGCCACTCTGTTTGTAGGCTTTTTTCTACATTTTATAAAATACAAAAATTTCAAGTTTTCTCTGCAGAGCTTCAATCTTTATCCTAAATGACCGGTTTAGACACGCCCCTCTTGAAAAACAGAATGCAAAATACATAAATATTAGACTGTCTCAGCCAAGTACAGTGATATGACAACACTGAAAATGTATTATTTTCTATATTCGTTACAAATAAACGTAAAACTTTACAATGCAGTGTCAACTTATTTTCTGCATAGGACTTATGTCATTTATAACATTTAGCAGAAAAAATCCAAGTAGCTAATGTCAAATGAAAACTGAAAATGTTATTGACTTCAATTTTTCTATTAGGTTGAATAAAATCAATACAATTAGGCTTGTCACACAAGGTAGTGTTGGACTAGGTAGGTGGATGGTAAACAGCACAGTGGAGCAGGTCCTTAGACCCGAACTGGCTGAACCTGAACTGAGCAGCAAGAAAACTGATTTTGTAAAACTGCAGCCAATCCCCACTCAGATCAGACGTCTGAGGCTGGTGGATGAAGGAATAGCCACACGGGCTAAGTTTTTCTTCTTTCGAACATGTACATCACAAAAAGAAAAGAAAGATTAAAAAATACTTCATAAGGTGCATCAATCATGTAAATTAAGGTGTCTGAAAAGGAAGTAGGTTGAAGCAAAAGCTTGTATGGTCCTACTCCTTATCAATTCACATAAATACACAACTCTTAAGCACAGATGGAACTAACATGATTATACATTCACTGCATGAATGTAGTGAAAATAACATTTCTGGACTGTTTGTTGAACTGTACCATGTTTGGACTTTGCTTTTATTACTGGACTCGGTTCATTCCATAACTTTACTCCTGATACTGAAATAAACAAACCTTTCAGTTCAATTAGATGTGAATGATCTGAGACTTGCTGCCAAACTTTGATTAAAAAGGAAAAAAAATCCAGGTTTTCAGCAACAATTAGGCCATTTAGCAGGAAGGATTTATTGTTTATGGAGAGGGCATTTAATAGCACCATGCTCAGTGAAGTAGGAAAATTAATACTCACAGAAGCAGCTGGAGATAGGAGATGTAAGTTTTGAAGATTTGAACCACGGCGCTGAAAAAAATCCACTCATGGAGGAGAGAAGAAGAAAACCCTCTAATCTGGATGAAGAATCACAGGAAACCCAGTGTTATGTAGTTTGGCAGGAAGGCGGATTTGTATTATTTGTATTTCACCAAAGCTTACCAGACAAACCACACTTTAAGTAGAGCCTTACCTTCACCACCTCCTTTATTCCCGAGCTCTGACTGGGTTTGGAGAAACACTACTGGAGGTGCTCGGCATAGAGCAGCGATGAGGGAGTGAGGTGAAAACAGTAAACAAGGAGCCTTAGCATCCTCACTGATCACAGGCGATCAGATGGATGAAAGAGTCTGACCAGTGAACATTATGGCAGCTAGGACTCTACTGAAGCAGGCAGAAAATGACAGTGAAGCAGAAAAAAGAAGTGGAACTGAGATGCAGCTGAAGAAGTGGTTAGCAGCGATGGGGCTGAACACTGGGGTCATCTTGTTACAAAACCAGAAAAAGAATCAAGGACATGAAAAGGCAGAATAATATAAATAAATGAATTAAAATGGCAAAAAGTGATCAAATAGCTTTTATCTTGATGTGATCATTTGTGCTTCAAACTGATTTGCAGCCTGAACCTGAAACATTTACAGAAACGTTTGAAAAAGAAAAAAGTTAGGTTTCAAAACAGTTAGAAACTACAAACGTTTAAACAACTAAATAAAATACATTTTTTTAACATTTATTTTAATTTTTAACTATTTATAAAAGCATTTGTACTTTTTTAAAATGTTACTTTCAGTGTTGGGAGTAACTAGTTACAAAGTAATTAGTTACAGTAATATAGTACAGTATATAGTATATATAGTATATAGTATATATAGTATATAGTATATTATATATATTATATAATATTATATAGTATATTATATATATATTATTATAGTATATATATATATATAGTATAGTATATAGTACATTCAGGTTTACTTTTTTGAGTAACTAGTAATATATTACTCTTTTAAAGTAAAGTAATATATTACTAGTTACAACACCCCACCCCAAAAAGACATTTGCCAAGGAGTTGGATAAGACGTGTGCTGCTATGGAAACGGAGCTGAAGAGAATATTTGAAGCCCAGAAGTATCAACAGCTGATGTATGGACTGACATTAATAAAATATTATTTAGAATTGACTGTAGTTTAATAAAATAGTGAGAAAAATACCATATTTTCTGGTGTCATTTTTGTGGAAAATGTAAATTGATCAGTTATAGTATTTTAGAATGCCGTCACATAAGATATTTTACCAAAAGTAACTCAAAGTAGTGTAACTTAGTTACTTTTTGGGGACTGTTATATGTAATACAAACTATATTACATTTTTTTTGCTGTAACTAGTAATATTAATATATTACAATTTTAAAGTAACTTACCCAACACTGGTTACTTTTGCCTGAATTTTTTTGTTTACTTAAATCTTTATGTAAAAGTTTCAGGTTTAGGCTGCAAATCAAACTTTAAACTCTTGTTTTATAAAAGATTAATCTCAAATATAAAGAATTAGAAAAAAATCCTAGTTAGAAAAAAAATCTAATTGTGAATAATTATTGAATTTGTGGGGGGAAAAAACTTCTAGGTGACAAACAACACCTGCTTAATGATGTAAATGATGTATTTGATGCACAGACAAGAACTTTGACTGATTGAATTAACTTTCCCTTTAACAACAGGCCCCGCCCCCTGTTTCGGTCTCGCGCTGCTCCTTTGTAACCAGTCAGAACGCCGCCGCTGCTCACAGCCCTGCAGCAGCAGCCTGGCTGGGTTTCCGTCCTCTCACTGGGACGATGGAGCAGGATTACCAACACCAAGTCTTCTTTGAGTGTCGCAGCTTCATCTCAGCTCAGAAGAAGAAAAAACTAGAATTGTACTTCCGAGTTCGGCGCAAATCAGGCGGAGGAGACTGCGGAACTTTAACAACAGCGGCTGAAAACATCTACAGGATCGCGTTCAGAAACCACGAAGGTAAATTTACATATTAAATCATATCATTTAATATTTTAATGACACATTTTGATTGTTTTATTACTCAAAATGTCTTTATGGACTCTTTAGGTGGGTTTATAGTTGAGTTCTTTTAAAATAACATAATACGTTTACTTTATAAAACGCACCGTATAAAAAGCATAAAATACTCTTAAATTTTCTTCTTTAGTTAATATTATCAATATTATTATTACTTTTTGTTTTCGTTCGTTCTGAGAGTGGAAACCGAGGGACGTTTATAAGGAAAACGAAACTTACCGGTGTTGTGTGGAAAAGTGTTTTCCCGTGAAAACGGTCCCACCCACTACGTAGAAGGGATTCTAACCCTCCGGGGTGTTTTTATCTTAGAAGAACAACAATGTAAGGATATGAATGTAAAGAAGTAACAAGTCAGTTAAATGGGTTTTTATAATATTTTTTTACTGCAGAAAAAGGTCATTTTACTAGTAATAATCTCTGCTATAGTGAACAAAACAAAACATGAAAAACTCCTGATCAAACGGACTGACCTGTAGATAAGACCTGTCAGCTATAAAGCAAAGGTTATAAGATAAACACCTGTCTCTTACTAAATAGGATTATATAATAAACAGAACTTATTTTAACAGTTTGATTCTCTGTAAGATTTTTTTTTTTAAACTTTGAGGATGTTAACACTTCAACGTCTGATTATAAAAGACAAATTGTACAAAATGTAAACTTTTTAACCCTTAAAGGACACTCTGGGTCAACCACTTGAGGTTGTTAAAATGACATTTTCTGTTTATTTTGCACTTTAATTTTTTTTTTTAAATAAATTTTTTCAACTGATTTTTACATTTTTGTACTTCGTGATTATTTTCAAAAAATATTAAAAACATCTTTCTAAAACTTCAGGTTTAGGTTGCAACTCTAAAGCTAAAGTGCAGTGTCAGGCATGTTTTTTAATCCAAATAAGACAAAACACCTTTTCAAAGTTAAGGGACTTTAATCAACTGTGCTGAAGCAAACACAGAAAAAAAAAATCCTCTATTGATTGTGGGAAAGACAACACCCTGTTTGTGGTTTCACTACAGAACCAGGTGCAACAAGAAACCAGCAGTCCTAAACAGCTCCACTGTTGTAGTGCGTTACATTTGTCCACTGTTTCATTTGTCCTGGAACGCCCCCTGAAGTCGGACATCCCACTCAGAAAGTCTGAGAACCCATTGTACTCGATTTCAGTAGTGAAGATGGCAGCTCCTCACATGAACAGTTAAATGTCATGGAAACGTCTTTATTTAGCTAGATCTGCTGTCTGGATGTCTGTAAGTTCATTTTTACGTTCATTCTTACGTGTAGTGCTCTGCATCGTATGACTAAGTGAATTCAGAGTGGTGTTTGCATGAGCAAATTAGAGTGTAAAACAATGTTTTGAATGTGTGCTGCTTACAGAGGCAACAGTGGCAATGTGTGTGAACCAAACACGAGAAAAATACAACTGTAAAAAACTTTTTACTTTGGTATCCCCACTTTGCAAACTGGAATGCTGTAACTCTGATGTACCGACATTCCCAGGTCTGAGTTCTGACCTCCGAGGTAAATCAAACCCACCAGTGGCTCTGGACTTCCTGCACCAGTTTACGTCCAGTTACCTTCGTTTTTAAAGGCTGCTCCCGTCATATCTTCTCATTCATTATGTTGTCATATCTGATCATCCCAACAGTTCTCTTCCTGTTTTTTAATCTTATCCATAGCTGCTAAGTGTTTTCAAAAATCATGTTTTTAAAAGTTCATGTAAACAGCTGATGAAGTGTGGTCACCTGACCTATAAAAGGTTAAAAGTGAACTAATATAACTGTAATAATGTTGTCCCATTCCACTTTGATCTGGATCCTCCACCAGAGGTCAGGAGACCTGGATGTGGCAGGTTTTTGTTTAAAGTACTAATCCTAGTATTTTAAATGACCCTGTGAACTCTGAGGTGGTTTATTGCAAATTTGTGACAATAGTTTACAAAGGCAGTAGAGGGTTTCAGCCAGTGGCAGATCTGTGTTTTTTAAAGGTGTGGTTTACTCGTTTATACATTTGCAGTGTTCTCTGGTGTAACTCAATGCCTTATGAATCATTTTATAAAGAGAAAAGCTGTGATGCTTCTACTCTCTGATGCAGAAGCCTGCTGATTCAGAGCTGTGCTAGAAACGGCAGACTTCCTCATTATTATTATTATTAATGATGTGCACACCCCTCGCTTCTGATTGGATATCAGCAGTGCGTTTACATGCACATCAGAAAACCTAACTCTCAGTCTTAGATCGACTGAAGTTGTTTTTTTAAATGCATGTGAACGCGTTAGTCTGGCTGAAGTCAAACTGGCTCTAATCGAGCTGAAGCACCCAGATAACGTGGTTGTAGCTCGATTTCATTTACATGTAAACAGCTGAGTGGAGCTGAGACCAGCTGGAAGCTCCAATTCTGGGATCGCGGCTTTACAAACAGGAAGAGGGCAGCAAAAACAAACGCCAGTGCAGGATACATGAGAACGCCCGAGTAATGTTGTGTCTGATGGAAGCGTTTAAATCGAGTGTTTTAAAGAAAACAACCAGCAGAACGCTGACATGAAAGGGCGCGTGTCACCACCTTCGCTCTGCTGGAGCCATGGAAGCGCTGCTGCTTGCTGAGTGGAGCGAACTTCATTTGAGAGTTTGGTTTTCTAACGTACATGTAAACTAGGATAAAGGCTCCCAGTTCAATAACATAAAATCCACCTAGATTAAAGATGTGTATGTAAACGCACCGAGAAGCTCTCCTCTCTCTCTCCTCCTCGCAGCAAAAAAACAAACTATGCCTGTGAGGCGGCACGAGCCAAGAGATGGGCGAGACCATGTATGCAAATTTGCGTTGTGACGTACATCTGCGAGATTTTTCAAATAGTGTTTCAACCTGAAAATTCTTTCAGAAGCTAAAGCTGGAGATCCATGTAGAAGACTGTTTTCATGTTCAGCCTTCATGAACAGCTCAGAGCAACCAATATTCATTAAAAAAATTGGGAAAAAGGTTTTTCGGTCAACCACACTTTTCAGTAACCTACTGAAAGTGAAATTACTGGTTTAAAAAGCAGTGACGATATATAAAAAAGTATAACATTAGAAAATCCAAATTAAAGTAACAGTCTGTGATGGGTTAAAAGCCAAAAAGAACAGATGTATATACATAAAGGGAGCTGGACTTTCTAATATGTAATGAAATGTAATGCGTAAAAGTCCAATACGCCCAGTGCTCCTAAACACCTCCAGCAACTGGTCAGCTGATCTGAGCCTGACATGGGTTGTGTAGTAGGTCAGAGAGGTAGTGAGGGACGTGACTATTTAAAGCTTTATAAACAAATCCTACATGTAACATGAACAGTCAGCGTAGGGCCGTTTGCATAACAGGTTTGTGTCAGCACTAAAGATGGATGCTAAAAAAATAAAACTTGCAAAATCTTTTACAACTTTTTAGCTTAAATATCAATAAACTAGTGTTTTTAGTGGATGTGCTGTCAAATCGCACCATTTGATAGAAATTTAGATGTTAAAAACTTAAACACTGACGTCAGACAGGGACCTCAAACTGTATTATTGCCACTATTAAAACTCAATTTACATTTATTGTAAAATAAATGAATAAAAACACTGCTATTGTTATTAGCTTAAATATAAAAGTCACTCAGGTTCTTGTCATTTTTGGCTAGAGAGCCACAGTTAGCAGACTGACCAGTACAGCATGGCTCTGCAGCTACAGGAGCTATAACATGAAGCAGCAACACTGAAACGTTAAGGGAAGTTAACCTGTAACAAATCTGTGAATCACAGCTCATAACTCCAGCAGTGAGATATGGCTGGTTTTGCATTCCACTCATTTATCATCCTGCTGTTTAAACCACAGAACACACACCATCCTCACATTCTAACTAATAAATCTTTTGGGCCATAAAAGTCTCAGAGACTCATGACCCTGGATATCACTGGGTAAAGTTCACAGGCATTGGTAATAACCCACTCAACTGAGAGTTTTGTCAAATATTCCATTTTTATTTGTTGACTGTTTGTAAACAACAAAAACAAATGCATGTCTAAGAGTAGAGGCTAAACAGTCACTTTAAAGTTAATTTGATTCCTGTAGACCCCCTGTCTAATGTTACATGAACCACAGAGTAACCGGTGTTCCAACACTAACGATAAAAGAACTCTGAAACAGATCACCAACGATTAAAAGTTCTTGGTGACCACTTGGAACAGAGTGGTTGCTTCTACTTACCCTTGTAGGTTCTCATGGTAAAACTTAAAGTGCCTGTGACTCCATATTTAAATCACTTTATATTAAACAGGTGTAATCTTTGATGCCTCTAGATTAGCGTTGCACCATTATAACTCAAAATACACTGTAATTATTTCCTAATGAGCAACTCAGAGATCAGAAGAAAGCGCCGCCTTCCGGTTCTGCTGGGTTTCTCCTTATTTGGCAGCCTGGCACTTCTGCTGCAGCAGGGGGCAGTGTTGTCACGTGAAAGAGAAACGAAACTGAAACTAAACACTACACGGTCTGTGGTCAATGGCGGCGGCACTGCCTCGCTCCAGTTGTCGTGAACGTGCATGTGGGAGGAGAATTGACCTAATAAGCAAGTCCGGATCACTATGACCTCATAGCGGGCTGGAGTGAAAAAACTGTTTGAAACCTGGGTCTGAAATCTTGAAGAGCTTCTCACTGGCTGTACTAGGAGACAGATGGACGCCGTTTTTTGCTCTTTCTGGCAGGTTTAAGGTGAGAACTCAACGTTGCAACATGATAGATAAGTCAGAAAACATGGAAACCGATGTCATGGGACCTTTAAGAACTGAGTAGATGACCAGTAGCACTGAAATGTCACTCAGCTTCTTAATCCTGTAATATTTAACGATTTTGGTCTGATGCACGTTAAGCTAAAGCCAAAACCTCTTCGTGGAAAGTCAGGTTAGGGTCAGTGTGTGAGACAAGTTAAACCCAGACTTACTGATCTGTGAGAGGCAGAGTCATGGCAGGTAAACACCGGGTGTTTGGCGAGGCGTGAACCGAAAAACTTGATCCAACAAGAGGCAGCGTCATAAAAGCAAGAAACTTAGTCATGCAGGGGCAGGGCTGCAGACTATCAGGCACTGAGTGAAGGACAGAATCAGGATGTACTGATGACACATTAAGATAAATGAGTGGAATGCAAAACCAATGTTGGAGACAGGTGAACACGAGGAGGGTTTATTGGGCAGCAGTTGATTTGTTTTGGGTCAGGTAAACCAGAAAAGCTATGACAGGTTCACATCAGGACAAACATCACATACGTTTGTCACAGTGGTTTGGGAAGCGTATTGCTGAAGTTCTTCAAAATCGAATAGATATGGAGAACTAAAGTTGTTTACCAAATTTGACATTTGATTCTTGATATCAGGGTTAAAAGGAGAAGTGAAACGGCTGTAGTTATAGTGTAAATTTGCATGTACTGTACTTGCAAATACTCTGTGTTGTTGGCTCCAAACGGCTGATGTAGCTCATTGTGTTTCAGATCAACAGGAAGTCCTGAAGAGGTCCAGCCATGTTGTTGAGTTCTCCGATGGTCCTCTGGAGTTCACTGTTGTAGACGGTCTACCACCTCCAGTAGAGGTCAGCACATCATGTCATTCAGTCAAGATTCTTCTAATTAAAAAAAAAATTGTGTTTTGGGTAAATTGAAAAACTAACTGATTAATTGATATATTGAAAAGAGGCGAGGCATGCTGAATGTAGAGTCCTGTGATGAAGTCGACTTTCTCTGCTGGCTGATTATTCCATATTTTCACTCCAATCCACTTGATAGTTTCTGTATGAACAATTAATTTGTTTAAGTCACTTAAGCGTTAAAACATTCCATCACTCAAATAATGATTCACCGTTGATTCTATATTGACACATTTTGTAAAGGTCACAATTCAAAAAGTGTCTTTAGGCACTTTGTTGGCACTAAAAAACACAACATGTCCCTATTGGTTTAGTTGGAATCACAAATAAAATGCTAAATACGTTTTTTTACTTCGCCTGTTGAATTTCTTCAGTGTTGTTCTTTTAAAGAGAACATTACACTGTTGTATTTTGAGATATGCCAAATATTTGGCCAATAAAACTAGAAGTTAAAAGAAAACTTTAAACTACCTTCAGAAATCCTTTACATCCATTTATGAAGACATCAGAAATCAGGACATCAATAAATCAAGAGTTCCTTGAGACTTTTATTTACTATACAGTATATAATTAGAAATAAAAAACTTTTTTTTTACACATTTGTTCTAGAAAACAATCCAAACAGACCAGTAAAATATGAGTATTTGCTTGTTTCCAATACAGAACTTGCAGCCCATTCCTGACTCAGCAGCGACATCTAGTGATGAAACTAATGAACTGCAACTTGATGAACCCTCAACTTCTTACCTGGAGGAACATTTTGATGCAGAGGACCAACTGGAGGATGAGCTCACCCCCATATCCTGTCCTGATCAGCTTCACTCAGAGGAGGAGGAGGAGTGGGAGGGGGAGGAGGAGGAGGAGGAGTGGGAGGGGGGGGAGGAAGAGGAGGCTTTAGTCAGAAGGTCAGCTCCATCAGATGAAGGTCTGGGCTGCTTTGAGGAAAGTCCACCCAGATATGTGGTCAGAGATGATCAAACAGCTGATATGTCTGCTGAGGACCATTCTCACATCAACACAGACGTGTTGGGTGTAGGAGAGGATTCAGGTTTCAGTGAGAGTCTATTATTGTTAAGTTTGCCTGAAGGAAACACGACAGTCTCCTGCTACGGTCTTTGTGATGGGCTTCAGGTGGTGCTGTGTCACGGTGACATCACCACGCTGAGGGCTGACGCTCTGGTGAATTCTGCCAACGAGGATTTGAAGCATCGTGAAGGGGTCGCTGCTGCCCTGAGTCGGGCAGGTGGTCCGGAAGTACAGTGTCAGAGTGACGAGTTAATAAAACATAAAGGAAAAATCCCAACAGGCGACGTGGCCGTGACCACAGGGGGGAACTTACACTGCAAAAAGCTGCTGCACGCTGTTGGGCCTGTAGGAGGAAAAGCAGACAGCAGAGAGAAGATGGAAAGAACGATACGCCGTGTTCTGAATTTATCAGAACTGATGACATTTAAGTCCATCGCCATGCCATGTATCAGCTCTGGGGGGTTTGGTGTTCCTGTCACCGTGTGCGCTGAGGCTATAGTGACTGTAGTTAAGGAGTTTGGTAGTCAGGGTGGGCGGAGTCTGAGCAGAATCATCTTGATAGACGACCAAAGAGAGGTGGTGAGGGCCCTGCAGGAAGCATGTGACAGGCTTCTCCTGGGTGAAAGTTCTAGACACCCAACAGTGACTGGAGATCCAGTGGAACAGGTGCTGGATTCTACTGGTCCAGATGCACCTAGAGGAGCTGCTGCTGAGGTTCCTACTGGTCCAGATGCATCTAGAGGAGCTGCTGCTGAGGTTCCTACTGGTCCAGATGCATCTAGAGGAGCTGCTGCTGAGGTTCCTACTGGTCCAGATGCATCTAGAGGAGCTGCTGCTGAGGTTCCTAAAGGGGTCGTCAGTGTTGAGATTGTTCAAGGTGCAATCGAGACCCAACAGGTGAGAATTCCTTAA
Organism: Callopanchax toddi; assembly: GCA_006937965.1. Taxonomy (NCBI): domain Eukaryota; kingdom Metazoa; phylum Chordata; class Actinopteri; order Cyprinodontiformes; family Nothobranchiidae; genus Callopanchax; species Callopanchax toddi. The sequence continues at coordinate 159,441 of SSNR01000680.1, read as the reverse complement.
AGTTCTTCCTAATCTATAGACATTAGACAGTTTGGTGTTCTACTTCTAGTCCACTTCTTATTTCAGGTTGATGCGTTGGTGTCTCCTATGGTTGGACATAGTCCTTTCTCTACTCGTATCGGAAACATTTTGAAGAAAAAAGTCGGTTTTCAGCTGGAAGCGAGGTTTAGGAGAGAATCAGGACCTGAATTGGAGCTTGGGGATTCGGTTCTGGTGAAGGGATTACAGGGGCTTCCATCAAATGCTGTGTTTTTTCTCAGTCTTGCTTCATGGAATGAAGATGAAAATGGAACTCCTGTCCAGGTAAAATATTTAAGCATGCCTATCAAAATCAGATTTTATAATGATCAGTTTACTGGAATATCATAAACCCGTTCTTTAAAAACGTGTTGTTGACCTTTGCAGGTTCTCAGAATGGGGATCAACAACATCTTGACCTCCTGTGAGAACGAAGGCTTTAGATCAGTTGCTCTTCCTGTTCTTGGAGCCGGGGCTGCCTTGCGTTTTCCTGACAGCGTGGTTGCCAGGGTTTTACTGGAGGGAATTCAAGCCTTTGAGCAGAACAGAACCAACAGTACACCAATGGTGGTTCGGATTGTTGTATACCCCAATGATGAAGAAACATTTGAGGTAAGAAAAAACACCATGCCATAAACATTCATTATTTACAAAGAAAAAGTGTCTTTGTTCTTAGAATACAAGTATACAGACACTGAAGTATCCTTGGGAAAGATACTAAACTCCAAATTTACCCCTGAGCACCGTTCAAATGAGCCCACTGCTCCTCAGGGATTGGTCAAACACAGAAACAATTTCCCCAAGGAAACGATAAATATCAATAATATTACTTCCTGGTCTGTATTTGAACTGAGCAAACGCATTCTAATGCCGACAGTCAACCTTTAACCCCTCGTCTCTACAGGCCTTCAGGTCCGTCCAGGAAGCTTTGAAGTGCACTAAAGACCCAAATCCAGGTGGGTGAATGTATTGATCAGAATTCGTTGCTCTGTTTTCCAGTGTTCCATTCCATTTGTGATCAAAGTAAATAATCCTGATAAGCTCTAAATGCTATTTATCTTCAGAGCCTATTCCAAAGAGGGTCGTCCTTCTGGGAAAAACCGGATCTGGGAAAAGCCACCTGGCCAACACCATCTTAGGAGAGAAAGTCTTCACTTCTCATCATAGCCCCAACTCAGGAACCCAAAAAATCCAAGCAGAAACCAAGTCTGTGAATGGAAGGAGCCTGACTTTGATCGACACTCCTGGTTTATTCGACACAGGACGATCTGAGGCCGAGGTGAAGCCTGAGATACTGAGGTGCATCACAGAGTGCGCTCCTGGGCCTCATGCTTTTCTCATTGTGCTTAAAGTGGACAAGTTCACAGATCAGGAGCAGCATGTCATCACTAAAATATGTGAATATTTCCCCGATGATGCTTTAAAATACGCCGTCGTTGTCTTTACTCACGGTGAAGACCTCCAGGAGGGAATGACGATCGAAGAGTTTGTCAGTCAGAATAAGAAACTGAGCGATCTGGTGAAGACGTGTGGTGGGCGGTGCCACGTCTTTGATAATAAATGCTGGAACAACAGTCAGCAGAACGATTACAGGAGCAACCGGTTCCAGCTGGAGGCGTTGCTTCACACAATAGACCAGATGGTGATGGGAAACGGATCCTACTACACAAACGAGTTCCTACAGCATGTAGAGGAAAAGATCGTGAAGTACGAGGAGCACATAAGAGAGTTGCCGCTTAGCGCAACCCCAAAGGAGATCAGAGAACGAGCTAAAGCCATGGTGTTCGATGAAATCTGGATCCAGCTGGCTGGGCTTGCAACTGGTGTTTTGTTGGGGGCTTTCTTTGGCGTGGCCACTTTGGTGGAAGCTGTTATGAAAGTTGTGAAGAACCCATCTGACATAATGAACATTATCAAAAAATTCAAAAGTCTTGCACCTGTAGCACCTGCAGCAGTAGTTGGAGGAAGTGAGGTGGCGTTGGCCACTGGAGTGACGGTGGGTGTAACTGCGTTAACAGCAGCTGTAGTAGGAGGAGTCATGGGTGGTGTTGTTGGACATGACGCCGCCAAGGGAGCAGCAACACCGAGGGAGGCAGCAGAGAAGGCCTTTAAGGCTGTGATGGAGAAGAGAAACAGCTTTAAGAAACCTTAATTCTTTTGTTAATTTACGCTGTGCAATACATCTGGGTACTTTAATAATCCCAGTGGGAAATTATATGTTAGATAGTCTGGTACAAGGTGTAAAATAGAAGTCTGCAGATGTTGAAGGATCTCGGATGTCTTAGGAAACATAGCTCTGTCCCTTACAGTGTGTCTTTGTGAGCAGATGAGTCCAGCTGGACTCCCAGGACTGGAGACAGTCTCTATGTGATCTCCACATTTAGCCACAGGAACTGCTTTAGACCTCCTCCTTTAGCTTATTGGTCTTGGTGGCAGTCTGCTGTAGATGGTTGTGGCTGTACCAGTTGATAAAGTCCCTAATGGTACTCCTGTACTCTGTTTCTTCAATACATCTGACAATCAGTGAGTCATCAGATGGTTGCTTTCTTTAGAAATGTTCAGAGTTGTGCTGGAAGATGGATGTAGAGCGAGAGAGAACAGGAATAGAGATGGGACTGTTCCTTGAAGTGTTTCCTAGAGAGACGGTTCTGCAGGCGGATGTTCTGCGGTCTGTGTGTCAGGTAGTCCATCACCCAGGAGATTAGTCCTGACTCCAGCTTCATGGTCTTCATCTTCTCCTCAAGCTGGATGGGGCTGAACCCACCTAAGAAGTTAAAGTACAGAAATAGGGTTAGGTTGTTAGATTTGTGCAATAATTGTTATGCACTTTAATGTAATGTTTGTGCATGATTACCTCCACTGGTTCATGGAAAAGTTGTCTTGTACAAAACTCGTCCTTTATGCAAAAAGTTTGCTGATCCTTAGGAACTACTAAAAGGCACAAAACATTACAAAGTGTTCTTCTGGTTTTCATGAATGTATATTCCATTGTTTTGGGGTCGAGGGTAGAGCCACACCGCAGTGTGTATCACTTTAATGAACGTCAGACCCTAAACCACACCCATTAACCAGGATCAAGGGTAGACGTTTGGTCATTGGCCTTGTTTAGGTTAGATGATGTAAGTTTGCACTAATCTTTTAATGTCTGTCTTAAAGCGGCTCTCTGGAGCATTTTTCTCTGTATCAAAGTTTTCTAAATGTTTTAAATGATATTTCAGGTCTAAACTATGATCTATGGGTTGAGTTCCACAACATCTGTCATTCTGATGAAGACCCTCCTTCCTCCTAGAGACCCCTTAGCATTTTTTCTTGCCGGCGAACCATTTACATACTGTACATACTCATATTGGGACTGATCATAAAACTGTGGTTTCTAAAGGCTTTCTCTGTACTGGGTATGTTTTCCTTGTAAATTTTTTAAGAATTGTTCTTTTTTTCTCATTGCATTTGCAGATATTAAAGGTTTAACCTTGGTTTGACACTTTAAAGCTCATTAATAGACTTTTATACCGTTTGAAGTCTTTGGAATGATACAACTTGTTGATGTCTCGCATCTATTTAGCTTTCAGTTGTTTTGTGTTCTCAATAAAAAGCTTGTTTCTTTTGTTCTTAAATTGAACCACAATTAAGCTGAAAAAAGGGATTGATCCTGTTTTGCTTGTCTAAATAAGAAGAATTTTCCTTATGTTACAAATGAAGTGTAACGTTCCGAAAAACCATTAGAGTTCTGTAAGTAATTTAAAATAACTACAATAGATTGCAAAGATTTATTTTCAAAAAGGTTTTAGAAACCACTCTTTGGTTTATTGTAACAAGAAGGAATTTCATTTTATTTAAGGCATGCAAAATCTGAACAAAATCTTGAATACCATGTTTTTTTACTTCGATGATCAATACTGGAGGAATCACTGGAATTTCTACATTTTGTCACTGTTGGGCAAAAAAAACTTTTTACCTCCATTTTTCATAATTTTCTTTTGTAATAAGTCAGCTGTATTGGTCGTCTTTCACACTTGTCAGTGGTTTCATGGACCGCTTTTCAAAGAAAAAGAGTTTTGTGACCTTTGACCATCCAGGGTTTCTTATTTGAGGAAGAAACTGTTTTCCATTTCCTGAAAAGTTGCATTTCAGGAGGTTTTTTCTGACAGTGGTATGTTGAACTGTATTTTTCCTCATTTCTCTAATAAAATGTTTGATTCAACTTGTGGATTTCTCTATTTTTTAAACATCACAACTTTAGATCATTACATTTTACACGATTCTGATTTTTTATTCTTTTAATAGTTTGGTGTTTGTCCAAGACAAGATAAGGTAGGAGACACGAAGTATTACATGGATTAAATACAGCATTGACTAGACTGAAAACCTGATGGTATATACTGTAAGTACAGTTAACTTGTAACGGTGAAGCTCATCAGGGTGAACGTTTACCGACAAACTTGAACCCTTTCTATGATGTCATTTTAGCATTAAAGCCGTTCCTTTGATGAATAAGTCTCACCAAATAATGAGAAAACCAATATAGTGATTATTAGTCCTGAATCTTTTCAGGGTGACACGCTGAAAGGTCTCTAAAAAGGACCAGACTTCACCTGAGGAGGCGATTTTTGCATTTTGGTCTAATTCATACACTGTCAGAAATGAAAGGACAAGAACTGTACCTTTTTTGTCACTGGGGTGGTACCCTCAAAAGTACAGTTTTGTACCTTTAACTTCAGGGTTGTATCCTAAGGGGTACAAATATGTACCCTTTAGGATACATATTTGTACCCCTTAGGATACATATTTGTACCCTTTAGGGGAACAAATTTGTACCCTAAGGTACAGGTTTGACTAGTAAAAGGTACAAACTACAAAGGTAAAAATGTGTACCCCCAGTTAATATACAAAATTGTACCTTTTGAGGGTACCATTTTGAACCTTAACTAGGGGTACACATGTTTACCCTTGTAGTTTGTACCTTTTACCAGTCAAACCTGTACCTTAGGGTACAAATTTGTACCCCTTAGGGGACACATATGTACCCTAAGGATTATAAATATGTACCTTAAAAGGTACATATTTGTTCCCCTTAGGATACAACCCCCAGTTAAAGGTACAAAACTGTACTTTTGAGGGTACCACCCCAGTGACAAAAAAAGGTACAATTCTTGTCCTTTATTTCTGACAGTGTAGTTGTAACATCTACAGGTATGTCCATGTTTTTCAGAGTGCTTGATCACAATCACTGGTGGTGAAATTCTCCTTCATCACTTGAGTCAGAATGTGAGACACAAAGACGAGCTCTATCGGAACGAAAACCTGACTGAAAACTATCAGAAACGTTCTGTTTGTCCAGAACTGCTGTGAGTTTTTTAGCCAACACTTTTTCCAGGATCTTGTAAATAAACTGATTACGAGATTGGTCTGTAGGCGCTAATGAGAGAAGGTCGAGGTTTGTTTAGATGTGGGTGGATACAGCATTCGGGACTTGACCAGAAACCAGTGAAGCATTCGTTATTGTGAGCACACTGGGATCAATGGACTCAAAGAGATTTCTAAATCCACTGGGCCACTTGTGGACCTCGGAGTGATTTTGTGTGGCCCTCGCTTGGATTGCAACAATGGTAGAATTTAGTCTTCCAGCAGGCTGACGATGCACTTTTAACATTTTTAGGTTCAGATTTGTACTCAAGTGAGATGGAACAATAAAAAATGCAGTTGCACTATAAATCCTTTTTTGACGTTAAAGGTTAAATCCATCTTTTATTATTCAAATTAAATATTTTCAATTTAATTTCCTGATAAATAAAACCTCCAACCCTCATTGACTCTTATTATTACAAAGCACACTTGTGAGCACCGTGCGAGAAACTTGGAATAAATACAGACTCAAATTATTTCTCAGGACCAAGAAACTAGAACACAATCAACCAATCAAATCCAAGAAATCTGATGCTGACCCATGTTTCTCTTAACGAAATACTTTTCTACAAGAAAGCAAATATTGTGTCCTTTTCATTAAAATGTTGCACTCAGTACAAATTAACAAAATTTACAATAAAACATTTTTTGCATTTCTTTCATTTAAAAAAAAAAATCAATTTTGTGGCCCCTGAGGACTTTTAACTTGACAATTTTGGCCCTCGCCTTGAAAGGTTTGGACACCTCTGGCTTAAACAAATCAGTAAACATGGGTTTAACTGACTTAACACAATCAAACAGTGTTCCTTAAATTCTTTTGAGCATCGTACTTTTTCATAGTACTGTATATTTATACTGCCTTCCTCTTTATGCATCACTCATCTCTTGAGCTGACAGTTTGACCTACGCAACAGATCTGAGATCAGAATGTTCATCAAAAAGAAAACAGACATTTCTTTCTCATCAGAGGACATTAGGTACGAGTTTAGTTTTTTCCATGAATATTCACGGAAATGGCCTAAAACTTTCTTGGCTCATCCAATGTACATAAGCTTTAATATTTAAAAAAACAGACAAATATATTACACAAACAAAATCTACGTGTACAGACTGTGTATATTAGTGAAGTTTACAAGATACAGAAACAAAATAAAGCCACTAAATGTTGAATTTCCTGTAAAGAATGTTAGCTAGCATTCATTGAGTTAGCACAACTTTCATCAACTTACATTCTAGTTTCTACGTGAGGCAAATTTACAAGTGTTTAATTTACATAGAAAACTAACTAAACCTCAAGGTGATGGGAACATTTTACATCTTCTTTACAGTTAAGTAAAACCTTTATTCTAATGACTAAAAGAAAACAAGTGGGGAAGAGAAAATATGCTGAACGCTTCATTTTTTAGGTCAAGTGCTTTAAGTTATCCATCATCCTTCATTCTAAATGATCCTTTACTGGCAGTAGAAAGTGAGGACGTTCTGCTGGTTTCCTCGTATGAGCACTGCAGGGCAGTGGAGGCCGCAGGTCAGGGTGTCCAGCCAGGCCATGTACAGAGCGCTGGGGCAGTCACTTTGTGGAACTGGAAGGCTCCTGATGAGGAAAAAATCCCGGATTAATATATGGAAAAAAGAATTTTTATTAAAAATGTCAAAAGAATAGATGCTGCCATTTGATAAAAGGACATGCAAGTCACTTTTAATGTTTAAAGTCTCAATTTAATGATAAAAATACAATATTCTGTTTAAAGTTGTGTCCAGTTAGTTGTAGATTCAACCCTTTGTGCCTCTATAATAGATGTGTACTCACACAAGAACCAGAGCAGTGTGCTGGGAATTCTTTCTGATGATTTCATTCAGCCTCACTTTACTCTCAGACTGTAGAGAGATGAGCAAATAAACTGACTTTTAGTCACATTAAGAAGAAGAGATGTACATAAATGTGGCAGATGATGTCCTCAAAAGTCACTTTCCTCTACATGTTGAGTGACTGAACACACACCTTAAGTTTGAAGGCCTCAAACTCCTTGTCGGATATTTTCCAAGGAGCGTTCTGCCTCAGTTCCTGAATGGAGACGCCTTCCTGCTGCTCATCATACAGCCTGAAGGGGGCGACGCTGTCCACAAACCTGCTCAAGCTGCAATGCAAACAAGTCAATTTTCTGTTATCAAAAAGTAAACATTAGATTATACTATGTTTTCTAAACAAACAAGAAGTAGTGCAGGAATTGAGGTCTACAGCAGTAGCAGTCTGCCCCCATGTGGCGGAGGATGGACATTACATCTTAATTCAACAGTATCATACAAGCAGCAGTAAAGAACATCATGTGTTTACAAATGCAAACAAAAAATTTGCAGATGTCAAAAAAGTAAAAAATTTTAAGGCACAGCACTGTTACAGAAGAAAGACACAAAAATACTACAAAAAACACGTTTTAATGTATGGGAGTATTATCCTGCCTTTAATCAAGAGCGTATTTTCTAGATTTGAAGGTATTAATTGTTGTCTTCATGCCCAGACATTGCTCTGCTCTCTCTCAAATCACTCTGTTCACACTCAAAACATTCCTTCTTGCCTTTAAATATGTTTCACCTGCTCTCAAATCAACGCTTCTGCTCTTAAATTTATACAAATGTCTCTCTCTCGAGTTTCAGCTCCTCCCTCTGCGCTCGGACTTTTTCTCTGCGTTCTTAAAACCTGCTCTCACGGATTTTTTTCCTGTGCTCTTGGACTGCAGCGAGATGATCCTGCCAAAAGTCCCCCAGAGGCATCAAAGATTACACCTGTTTAATATAAAGTGATTTAAATATGGAGTCACAGGCACTTTAATACCTTCAAATCTAGAAAATACGCTCTTGATTAAAGGCAGGATAATACTCCCATATTAATGCACCTGTTTTGGTACAAAGTAATATTAGCATTGCAGAACTTTTAGCTGCTACAGGAACTTCACTTTAAAAGTTAGGCATTGACTGGAGGGTTTGTTCAGAATCTGTTAATTTGTTGTCATGTTGCAATTTAGAACAAAAAGCCCAAGAATAAACAGCAAACATTTAGGGTGATGTCAAAAGAACTTTTACTCTTGGACAGGTAGTATAGCTTAGTGTTATAGCTTAGTGATTCTTAAATTAGAGGCTGAGGCCCAACTGTGAGTTATGAAGCACCTAGCATATAGTGTACAGAAACAACCCCTTTAAAATAAACTCAATGTATAAAAAATTATTTCTACAATTTTTCTGACATTATTGTTACAAAATATTTTTTAAAAAGTCAGAAAAAGATAAAAATATAACAGGAGGTGAGTTTGTCTTGTAATCCTTAAAGTGCCTGTGACTCCATATTTAAATCACTTTATATTAAACAGGTGTAATCTTTGATGCCTCTAGATCAGCGTTGCACCATTATAACTCAAAATACGCTGTAATTATTTCCTAATGAGCAACTCAGAGATCAGAAGAAAGCGCCACCTTCCGGTTCTGCTGGGTTTCTCCTTATTTGGCAGCCTGACACTTCTGCTGCAGTAGGGGGCAGTGCCGTCGCGTGAAAGAGAAACGAAACTGAAACTAAACACTACACGGTCTATGGGCAATGGCGGCGGCACTGCCTCGCTCCAGTTGTCGTGAACGTGCATGTGGGAGGAGAATTGACCATATAAGCAAGTCCGGATCACTATGACCTCATAGCGGGCTGGAGTGAAAAAAACTGTTTGAAACCTGGGTCTGAAATCTGGAAGAGCTTCTCACTGGCTGGACTAGGAGACAGATGGACGCCGTTTTTTGCTCTTTCTGGCAGGTTTAAGGCGAGAACTCAACGTTGCAACATGATAGATAAGTCAGAAAACATGGAAAACCATGACATGGGACCTTTAATTTAATTTATTATTCAGCAATAACTTTATATTAAACCAGCTACAGTGGAGGTTTAGTGGTTTAGTAGTTGAAGAGTTCAGAGTGGTTAGTGAATGGAATAGCTGCTGTTCTCATCTTGACCACTAGATGTCAGCAATTACTACACAACAGACCTTTAAAAACTAATGTAAAGATGTTCAAATATTCCACACAGTGACCGTAACTTAAGTCCTTAAATAGTTGATGTTCCATTTTTTAATTCAAAGCTTTCAGCGTGAGCTGCAGTTATATATACAACAGCGTCCTGGGTTACCTCTTGTGATGAGGATGTTTATCGATGTCCGTCATGACTATAACGTCATGAACATCCAGACGGAACCTCTTCAGCAGAGCAATCATCCTGAAAGTAAAAAAAAAAAAATCATTTCTTCACTTATAGTGTTCACCACTGATCCAATCAATTCATATAAATAACAATGAATAACCGTAGCGGTGTTGTATCTAATTTATTACTGTATTGGTCAAGATGAAATATTTTAAACTCACATTCAAAGGGATCCTGTTGGGTTTATATTATCATCAGTCTATTTTTCAGTGTTCATGTTGTCTGATGACCTTGTTGTCTTTTTGCTTTAATATGTAGATGATGTAATCAACAGGTCAGAACATGTTCAGGAACAGCAGTCCCAAACAGGTGAGTGAATAAGTCTCAGGATTGTGCCCTTAGCTATTTTCTTTATTCATTTATTTTGAGAATGTTCATGGTTTTGGCACATGGACTCGATACAGAAGCATTAGGAATGTGAAGCTCGTTTCTCCACTGAAGAGCAGAGCGAATGATTCATGGTGTTCTGGTCTAAGCACAAGAAAAGAATGTCATCGTAGCACCAGGTGTCTAACAGCTGGGGTGCTGTCCCTTTAATTTACTGAGCATTTCTGGGTTCAGGGTTCTTCTGCAAAGCGATGGATTTCTTCACTTGATGGAGCAGAACAACCCTCAGCTGAGAGCTTTATAATGATCTCACTTTTAGAATAAAGTACATTTAAAATCTTCTTTTTGAACTCTTTATACAGCCAGGTTGAATTTAAATGAACTCAACACTTTGCAATTCCACGTTGTATCCTAATAAATAAACCTGAGAACTAAAAATGACCATAATTAGAAGAATATTTTAAAAAGACATGAACTAAACTGAGAGGGGCTCAAACTGGGACTAGATTGAATGAACGTTTGTGGCTCAGCAGGTAAAGCGTTGGTCAACTTGAGGTCATGAACAGATCGTCAGACGTTCTCCTTCAGGGTGTTCTGGTAGGGTTCATGGTTCCATTTCCTACAGCGGGTCTTCCAGATCCTGAAGCAGCAAACAGGCCCAGACCATCAGACTACCAGCACCATGTTTTACTGTTGGGAGGATGATCCTTTTCTGAAATACTATTACTTTTACTCCAGATGTAAGAGGACACACACCTTCCAGAAAGTATTTTCCTAAAATCCTTTGAGATGCTTTCTGGCAAAACTAATATGAGGATCTACACAGTAAAACCCCCAGTGTTAAATCAACACTAGAGAGGGTCTATAGGAGTCTGTGGACTCTAGTGTTGATTTAACACTGGTGTTTTTACTGTGTATGTTCCTTAGCTAACCCTTCTGACCTCAACTGAGACAAGTGAAGCCTGTAGATTTCTGGATGTAGTTCTGGGGTCTTTAGATGAAGAGTCTCTGAGTTCTTGGGGTAATTTGGTCTGCTGACCACTCCTAGAAAGGTTCACCACTCTTCTATGTGTTCACCATTTGTGGATAATGACTCTCTGTAGTTCACTGGAGTCTCTCAAATGACGTTATGACCTTTTCCAGACAGAGACCTCAATAACTTTGTTTCTCATTCGTTCCTGAATTTCCTTGGATGGCAGCATGATGTCTGGATTTAGAGGATCTTTTGAGCTACTCCACTTTGTCAGGCAGGTCTTATTTAAGTGATTTCTTAATTGAGAACAGGTGGGTGTGGTTATTGAAATTGAACTTAGCTGTCCAAACAGGTGATTCACAGAGAGACGTGTGGCTTTGGATTTTTTCCTTCTAATTTAGATTTAGTATTTGATGTTTACTCATGTTATCGTTGTCTAATATTTAAATGTGTTTGAACATTAAGTGTGACGAGCATTAGCAAAATATTAAGAATTCATGAAGAGGACAAACACTTTGTCACACTACTGTAAATATTTTACATGCTACCATAACATAACCTTGTGATGTGATTTAAGCACCAGTATTAGTATTTTCATTTTATCACCATGGTCTTTTCACTAAAAGTACAAAAAATACATCATTTCATACTGATCTGACAGACTGTGTTATTATTTTGTCTGAACAATAAAGCAGAAACACTTACTCATTGCGACCCTCCTCCATGTTCTGCTCATCTCCCACAATGAACACTCTGACCTTACACCTGCGCCAGCACCTCCTCCTGGTGAACAGGTACGGTACCAGTAAAGTCAGACCTGAGAAGAGAAAAATGTTTTAGGTACAGGAACAACAGGACTGACAGGAAATCTAAAATCTCAGAGTAGTTTTCTGTTTTTTTCCTCCATGCAGCTCTAAAGTTTTTCACCTCAGTACCTTATTAGCCAGTTAGCACAGGGGTGCTGCACAGGGTGGCTGCACAGGGGTGCTGCACAGGGTGGCTGCACAGGGTGGCTGCACAGGGGTGCTGCACAGGGTGGCTGCACAGGGTGGCTGCACAGGGTGGCTGCACAGGGTGGCTGCACAGGGGTGCTGCACAGGGTGGCTGCACAGGGTGGCAGTTTGTTTTTGTAATTTTACGTTTTAAGTGATTTTGTTTCACTGCAACTTTTCTACTTTGTAGATCAGACAGACTTGTGCACAGGAGAGAGTAGCTAATTAACATCTCAAAAGCTGAAATAATTCACAAAGTGTGACCCACAATCCCTAACCAGTTAACGAGGAGGAGACATGAATGCAGAGAGCGAAGTGGAGAGGGAGGAAGAGGACGTTTAAACTGTTGCTTCCATCGATCAGAATGGGGAACGTGAGATCTTTTACTAATATGCATTTCTTGCTGGGGTACATTTTCCACACTGGTCTTCTGTTTTAGCACATAAACACATAAGGTAAAGACAGGCTCTAGAAAATCACCTTTGCCCCTGAAACAGCTTCCTGAAGTAGAATTGCCTTGTTCCTGTGTATCAACACGAGTCAGACTCACCTCCATCGTCTGCAATCCAGTAGACATCGATAGTTTTCTTCCCCTGGTTGTTTTGAAACTCTGTCTTGATCTGATCACTGTTGTCTTCATCAGACGCGTCATCAGCTACAGACACCAGTAGAGAGCAAACAGAGGAACCCCCATGAGGTGTGTGAGTGGAACAACAAGTAAAGCTGGTGTAAACACCAGTAAACAGCTCTATGAGGAAGTGTCTGGTCTAATCTGGTATTTATTTACACATCCAAACACCCTGCATCACTTACTGGTAGCATTACCAAGTCAGCACATGCTGTTTAAACTGTTTAAATCAAACACTGGAGGTAAATGCTTTTCAGTGTCACCGAAGAACTACACAGCACTAAAATCAACGTGTTCCATTACACTGACTTGTTACATTCAACTGTGTTTAAACAGAGAGAAGCACTGAAGCTCAGAATGTGGTTATTGTTGCTTCATCCAACCGTATATAATTAGTGTAAAGTGTAAATACGTTTTAAATACTGGGCTAAACAATGATAATTCAGGCTAATGATGACTAAACACAGGAGGAAAATGGGTAGGGTTACAACAGGATACAACAAGAGGAACCGACAGGAAGTGACAGAACTGAACAGCAGTCATAGGGAGGAAGGTGATCAGGCAGACGAGACACACCTGTGGAGGATTAGTGCAGGGAGACAGGAGGAGGAACACAGGAAAACGGACCAAAAACACCAAACAAAGGACATAAAGAGGCATGATGGGACATGAGTTTGTCTCCATTTGACATAAGAAAAGATCAGTCCCTGATAAACTTTTGAACAAGATGCTTCAAATAACGTCTGTTCTGGTTCATTTGCTCATCTGTTGAACCGCCCCGTTCAGGATGTACACTCGTCATTATGCTGCCTCTGCTGACTGATTTTACCGTACTCCCCGCTGTATAACGCAGCTAAACTCAGGCTCAGTTGGCTGGCTGACAGCAGCTTCCAGTCATGTGTTGAGGGTGGTTTTACTTCTGAGTGGTTATTCTTGCTATCGGCATGTATAAATCTAGACTTTGAGTGTAAGACATAGACAAACTCACTTTTCCAGATGTGTTTACAGAAACAAAAATATATTCAGAACAATACACTCTCAGAAATGAAAGGACATAATTGTACCTTTTTTCGTCACTGGGGTGGTACCCTCAAAAGTACAATTTTGTACCTTTAACTGGAGGTTGTATCCTAAGGGGTACAAATATGTACCCTTAGGGTACATATGTGTCCTCTAAGGGGTACAAATTTGTACCCTAAGGTACAGGTTTGACTAGTAAAAGATACAAACTACAAGGGTAAACACTTGTACCCCCAGTTAAGGTACAACATTGTACCTTTTGAGGGTACCATTTTGAACCTTAACTGGGGTAGAAATTTTTACCTTTGTAGTTTGTACCTTTTACTAGTTAAATCTGTACTTTAGGGTACAAAATTGTACTCCTAAATGGTACAAATATGTACCTCCAGTTAAAGGTACAAAGTTGTACTTTTGAAGGTACCACCCCAGTGAAAAAAAGGTACAATTATGTCCTTTCATTTCTGAGTGTGTACAGTCAGTTGCTTTTTACTTTTACTTGAGTTGAGTTGTTGCTCGGGTAACTTTTCTTGTATTTGAGTAAAATTTCACCAGAGTAACTGTACTTTTACACCCCTTGTGTTAACAGTATGACATTTGGGACAGAATCATTTGTGTATAAATATCTTGGGTGTATTCTGAGAAAAACTTTTGTCTGAAATTCATTGAGTTCTATTTTAATGTTTTGACCAGTGGTTTCTTGAATTTTGATTTGAACCGAGGATCTGACCCAGATATTTGAACTCGGTAACTATGTCAACGCTTTCACCTTTGACCATGATATTAAAGTTGGAAGGTTACACTGTAGTTTTAGGGGGGAAACATCTGTCCTAGTGCGTCCATCTGCTGGGTCTCAAGAACCAGTTACAGCAGTCGTAGTTGAATTGCCCTAGTAGAGAGTAAAACGGCTGTATGACTCTGTTCTGCACTCAATTGCAAGGGGGTTGGCCAAAACAGGAATTCAGATTAAAGCGATCCGTCCTGTAACGCTGGTCCCGGTCCAAATCGGCCCACTGTCAGAAATGAAAGGACAGGAATTGTACCTTTTTTGTCACTGGGGTGGTACCCTCAAAAGTACAGTTTTGTACTTTTTGTACAGGGTTGTATCCTAAGGGGTACAAATATGTACCCTTTAAGATACATATTTGTACCCCTTAGGGTACATATTTGTACCCTTTAGGGGAACAAATTTGTACCCTAAGGTACATGTTTGACTAGTAAAAGGTACAAACTACAAAGGTAAAAAATTGTACCCCCAGTTAAGGTACAAAATTGTACCTTTTGAGGATACCATTTTGAACCTTAACTGGGGGTACTCATTTTTACCCTTGCAGTTTTTACCTTTTACTAGTCAAATATGTACCGTAGGGTACAAATTTGTACCCCTTACGGGACACATATATACCCTAAGGAGTATAAATATGTACCCTAAAAGGTACATATTTGTTCCCCTTAGGATATAACCCCCAGTTAAAGGTACAAAACTGTACTTTTGAGGGTACCACCCCAGTGACAAAAAAAGGTACAATTCTTGTCCTTTATTTCTGACAGTGAAAATGCCTGATGGCCAGTCCAGCCCGGTCCACATCCAGACCCAGAGCAGGTGCCATCGGCGTAAGCGGCTTGGCGAAGGCCGCAAGGGGCTCGCACGGTCGATCCAAACACCTCCTTACCCTGGACACAGGTCTGTCCACAGCAGCACAGCACCTGGTCATCTGGGCTGCATGGATTATTGATGGGGATGCAGCACTACTGTAGTTCTGCACCCTTGGATCGAATTATCGGTGGGGACACGTCACCTCCGTCCATGCCAAATCTACGCCCATGGCTACACCCACCTTACATGTGACATAGTGTGCCCCTACTGGTAACTCTGTCCTCCTATTGATCTGATGGTGTATTCATTGCAGTACAATCACATGACCTCTCATTTGCAGTGCTTTGGTCAAGGTGATTAACTTCTATGTCAGCGATAAATGGAAGAACTGTTTACATCTAGATTCCCACATAAACAGAACAACTACTAGAGTTAGAGCGGTAGTCTGATGTCGACGTGTGAAGAGAGTCCTGTTCTCACCTGCGTCCTCCTCGGTGGTGTGCTGGTCGTGATTTTCTACAGGCTCATCAGGCTCAAAGCCCTGGTTTACTGTGGGATAGTCATCATATTAGCAGCTTCTCACATTTTAACACACAGGAGAAGAAAGAAGTTACCGCATCAAACCTTCAGATTCGAAGTCATCAGTGATATCCAGACCATCCATCATCCTCAGGATGCACAAACAGTAGTTGGAGTCAAACGTATCACTGGAGAAAGAAAAACATATGATTAGAATAGAGAATGATTAGCAAAAATGCTCACTGCTTGGTATTTATGACTGATTAGACTGAATTATTGATGTTTTTAGGTTAAATCTTGTACACAGTTCTAACCATCCATAAAAAATCTAACATTTTAGAGCCAATAAATCAATACCAGTACACTATCATGATTTCTCTTTAAAATGCAGCATTATTAATGAGCAGCTTACTAAATGGTGTTGATGTAATCTTCAATGCTCTCAGCAGTGCTGTCCCTCCAGTTTGACTTGAAGCCCAGAACCAGAGTGTTGGGTTTGAGCTTCCCGAGACCAGTAGCCTTAAGACGAGGAAGAACGAACGAATACTTTATTTACAGGCTCAAGAACCCATTAAAAAAACATAAAAATTCATCAAAAACCACAGACACTAATTAAAAGGACAACTAAACACTATCAAAAATACATAAAACCACATCTAAGTATAAGAACAAATTAGATTTTTCTCTAAACATCGGTTGTTTCTACAGCGTGTGGTAAAACTTTAATAAACATTAATTGTCAGAGAGTGTGCTGTTTGACAGACGGCTGGCAGAATAACCTTTATACTTGTTTTTTTATGATCAAATATTATAAAAATGAATTATAAAGTATTATGAGAGGACTGAGGACATGATAGCCTCATGTAAACAAATCAGGTTTTGTTCTGAAAAAAAAAAGAATTTCTTCTGAAATTTTTATAAAATAATGAAAACGGAATCTAATAGATTCTAAGTGGACCTATAGAGAGAGGTACAGCGTTTTACTGTACTGTTTTATCGGCTTAAAAAGTTCTCAGCGATCAGTTTTCACCAAAGCTAATGTTAAACAGCTGGTTCCCACTGGAAATGGAATCCTTTACCAACTTTTACCAACAATCTTTAAATTAGACTTGGGAACGTTGGTGGTGTCTTGCTGAAGAATAGAGACAGTGACACCTCCAGCCTGCCCTGGTGGAGGAACACAAGGATTTACCTGTAACAAGTGTTTAGCTCCTGCTCTGAGGCTCTCAGCAGTGAACGGAGTATAAAACGACCGAACCTTCCTCTTGTTCATCCACTTCACCAAACTGTCTGTGGCATCATGAGGACGCGTCCTCCTGTCCTGCTCCTACAAGAGTTTGAATAAATCCAGCCGTTCTTTATAATAATGAGGACATTCAGTGAAGTATGATTGAGTTAAGGATTGGATGGAGTCTTTTTTTAAATGACTGAAGCTCTTACCATTAAAATGTCTCCACAGATCATGAGACTAATGTGTTTAGTGAAGGAGGCAACAAAGTCCACCAGGGCAGGTCTCTGGATCGGGGGACCAGTCAGGACAAGACACTGTGGTCTGAAGGGGGACATGAGGATTAGGGTCAACAGGTAATAAAAGTCATAAAAAGGAGGAAAGTGCACCTCTCTTCAGAGGAGTTCAAACAAAAAGCGACAGTAGCTCAGTGGGTGGAGTGGTCACCTGACAGCTGGAGGGTTGTTGGTTTAAACCCAGCTCTGGACGGATTACGTTGCCATTGTGTCCTTGAGCAACACAAGCCCTTGCCTGCTGGTGGCGCTGGTTGTAAGACGGCTCCAGTTTTACCAGTCTTTTACCATGCTGACAGCATCATGTGTTCCTGCTTTTATGCTTTGTTAGTTTGTTTTGCCAAATCTATCTCTGTGCATCATGACCAAACACCTCTGTCTAAACCAGGGGTGCCCAAAGTGGGGCCCGCGGGCCAAAGTTGGCCCACCGATTATTTAATTTGGCCCTCCTGGCCCTCTGTGGGGTACACTGGATGCTGGGTGAACATGGACCAGTAATCCAGAAACCCACTGTTTCCCTCAGCCAATTCAGCATTACGTGAACAGGCCCAATGACTCTATATTGGGCTGCATACAGCCCTCACTCATGGTGCCAACAAAATCTTAGAAATGTCACAATTTAAAATCAAAATTGAAATACAAGTAACTACAAGGGACAGTTAGAGTAGATTTATGCACGCATGTACATTTGCACACTTTATAAAACCACAAATAGTTATATTTTGTCAATGTATGTAATCTTCCATGAGCCTTTGCTGCTGGACCAGACTAGATCAAACTTGTTCCAAGCTTGCGGGTAACCCTCTGGCCGCGAGCCTAAGCAGCTATTATCAACATGGAGCGTCGTCGTCAGTGGCACACAGACTAAAGGCATTTTAAAATGCTGGGAGGAAGACTACTTTTTTTTACAGATATCAATGGTAAAGCAGTCTGCCTTATTTGTAACCAGTCCGTCGCTGTACTCAAGGAGTATAATATTCATCATCACTACGAGACAAAGCACGCAGGATTTTCTCTATGCTGAGGTGATGCTCGAAAGAAAAAGACCAGGGAGCTGCTAGCACTACATATGATTACAAATAACAAAGTCAGTTGTTTGTTCTAAATACCTATATGTTCTTTAAACAGAAAGGATGGTTAAATAATTGCAAAATGAATAAAAAGTAGTGTTCTATACTTCATCATTAGTATTTGTATTTTATAAATACTACATTCGGCCCGCGGCTCTCTGATAGATTTTCATTTTGGCCCTCTGAGGGAAAAAGTTTGGGCACCCCTGGTCTAAATGATATATCAGTTCATTTGAATACAACGTTTCCAGTTGAAGTCAGGCTCTTAGATTACACGGTCTGATCTGCATGGGGCTGAATTTGCTGTGACGTCCTGGGAAAATGTCCTAAATGATTACTACTTGTGAACAATCTCTCTGTTGTGTGGACAACAGACATTTGTTTTTTAAATTACCCCTAACAGATTGATGGACAGCAACAATAGCTTCTCTAATGTCACCGCTAATGCGTCTTATCCCTGTCATCATGTCATCAACCAGACCAGCAAACTGGACAAGGTGGTCACTGATAATCAGTAGGGATGTACCGATACCACTTTTTCAAAACCAATCCGATACCGATACTTAAATCTGAGTACTCGTCGATACCAAGTACCGATACCGATACTTCTACCACACACAAAAATGCAACAAATAGGAATACAGGTTTTATTTTTTCTTCTCTGCTTTTAACAACAAATGACTGAGTTAGATAAAAAATTAAATATATTAAAAAATGATCACAAAACTAAAATATAAAGTGAAAAATAACAATTTTCTGTGATTTCACAGTGAAATTACTGCAGTTTTCAACATTTTAACCAAATAAAATGAACTATTTGGCACCATCTCCAGCTCTCAACCCACACTGTTCCTCTTTAGCTCAATAGCTCCCCCTAGTGTTCAATATAGGAAACTACAACAGAAATCACAAGTCACAGTGAAGCCACTGGTATCGGTTCCTGGTATCGGGTAACTTTAACCGATACTGGTATCAGTATCGGGCCCTAATAATCAGTCAATCACGTATAACGGAATAAGTTAATAACTCCTAACTCTATACAGGGCATTCACTGAAATATTAGAAAGATTACCATTTCAAACTTAGAGTATTACTAGTAGATGTAACAACTTTTACAACGTTTCCTCATTTTTACATTTTAAGTAATAACTCAAGTTTTATAAAGTGATCATATATGGTTCCTTTCTAATCTGCTACTAAAACATACAGAAAGTGGGTTTATAGATATTAGCAAAACATATGTATATAAAAATGAACATTTGTATTAAAAACATAGAAGAAGAGCTACAAGTCAGTTTGGGTCGGTGGAATACGTTCAGGGAACTCAACCTGATTGTATTCAATATTTAAAGGCATGGTGGAGTCTGCGGTGTGTTTTGTACACAGAGTTAGATTATAAAATGTTAGAGTCTGACAAAGTCATTAATTATGTCCTGAAATTAAAACCCTAAAACAAACAAAAAGAAATATTTCTCCCAGTGAGACGTTCCTGTTTCTAGAGACTCCGCCCACTCTGAGTGATGTCACAGTGTGTGATGTAGATCCTTAATGTAGATAAATAACTGGTAGAACTCCACTTCAGTTCCAACAGATCCCATTGAGCTTTTTTCTCAATAAATAATAAAACTTTTTCTAACTGAACATTTCAGATAAATTCTAAAAACTCAATTCTATTTTTAGATAATTAGTTTAAAGACATTTTAGGTGACCTACCTAAAATTCTTGACGTGATCCTCCACACCAGTCAGGGAGACAGAGTAGGACAAGGCCATGTTGTACGTCCCAGCTTGGACTGACGAACCCCAGTTAACCTCTGAGAGGGAAGACTTGTTTAGGAGGGACAGATGTAGTACTGTAAATGTATCAGTGTTTGACCCAAGACAACCTAGCACAGAAAAGAGTTTTATTCTAAAAAAATTTGAAAACTGAGCTATTAAATTTTGGGGGGATTTATTAGCTGTCAGCCAACCAGTGTGATTCAGAGAGTTAAATACAGATCTATTCATTGTTTAACTGGTAAAAATAAACACAACAGAACTAAGGAGTAGTTTAAATCTGTGAAAAATGTCTTTAAATGGCCTGCCTGAAAGCAATGAACCCACTGAAAATGAGTTTTAAATTTAATTTTAAACCAAACATTCCCGTGGGTTTTTTTCTTTCTTCAAATAAGTTTAACTCAGTCTTCAATAGGATGCAGGGCCTAAAATGTGAAGTTGAAGGGAATTCTGTGTCACTTTAAAGTGGTTAGTTATTTATCCACAGCAAGAACCACGCCCACTGGTGACATCACTAAAAGCAGGAGGAGTCTCTGGAAACAGGAAGTAGTCCTCTAACTGGAGCTATACTCATGGTTAGCCAGATAAGGAGAGACACTGCTGCAGATTGGTGACATTAACAGCTGAGTTTTGAACTCTTGCTCAAAAATGTAATACTGGTGCATTAAAACACTATATTACCCATTTGATAACCTCTACAATTTAACATGCATATGGGGTTCATGCTGCTGCAGCAGGACGAACAGTGGTGTAGTCATTTGGAAATAAACACCATAAACGGCGCTCTAGCCATACATCAGTTTGGCTTTTTGAAGCAAGAGTTGTTTTAAATAACTGAAAATGAGCTCCTAGTTTGGCAGCAGCATCTCTCCTGATCTGACTGCTCCGGTTATAGAACTACTTCCTGTTTATAAAAGTCCTGCCAGCTTCGAGTGATGTCACTGGTGGGAACAGTCCATAACTGACAAAATACCACTTCAAAATGATTTAAAAATCCATCCAAAGTAGGGATGTACCGATACCACTTTTTTCAAAACCGATCCGATACCGATACTTAAATCTGAGTACTCGCCGATACCGAGTACCGATACTTCTACCACATAAAAAAATGCAACAAATTGGAATACAGGTTTTATTTTTTCTTCTCTGCTTTTTACAACAAATAACTGAGTTAGATAAAAAAATAAAATATATTAATAAAAATGATCACAAAACTAAAATATAAGGTGAAAAATAACAATTTTCTGTGATTTCACAGTGAAATTATTGCAGTTTTCCTCATTTTAACCAAATAAAATGAACTATTTGGCACCATCTCCAGCTTTCAACCCACACTGTTCCTCTTTAGCTCAATAGCTCCCCCTAGTGTTCAATATAGGAAACTACAACAGAAATCACAAGTCACAGACAGTGAAGCCACTGGTATCGGTTCCTGGTATCGGGTAACTTTAACCGATACCGGTATCGGTGCATCCCTAATCCAAAGGGTCAAAAACTTTCAAATTAAATTAATAGTTTAAATCTAAATAGAATAATTTGTTGTTCTCATCTTCAGTTATTATTAAAATCCCTTAAAGGCACACTATGTAACTTTTTCACATGTTTAAATCTTTTTCTTGAGCCAATATGTGCTAATATGACCCTTTAGATCCTTTAATTTTAGATTTTTGTTGTAAGTCTTTCAACCATTTAGATTTTTGCGGTCAGATGGGTGTGATATAAAAATGCATTAAAATGGTTGAAAAAAATGGTCTCGTATTTTACTTTGTGATTTTTACCACTTTTCCTGTTTAGTAAGAACAACAAATCTTGTCAAGTCGATAACAGAAATCTGTAAATCCATGTGTCTCAAGCCGTGGACCCATTGTGACTCACTGGGTTTGTTGTAGTTGACGTATCCAAACAGGAAGAGGATGATGCACCAGGTGATGAGAGCAGCCCACCAGGTGAACAGGAACATCAGAACGGCAGAGATCACCGCCCCAAACAGAGCCGTCCATTTGCTGTAGTAGTGAAACGACGGCCTCCAGCCTGAAGGAGCAACAGCAAAAACACATGGAGTCAAATGAAAAACAACAAAAATGTATTGGACTGCTCTTTTCTCAATAAAACATAATCAAATTCAGGTAAAAAAAAGAAAGCCACTTCATAATACTACATATATACACTGTTCTTAGAGGTATTTTACAAAGAAGACATACTAAAAGAGTCAAGTTTATTTAAAAAACGGTAACTTTAAAAGCAGAAAAATCAGTAAAGTTGCTTGTTTTGGGTAAACATTCCTGGAGTTGCTTGTTTTGGGTAAACATTCCTGGAAAAAAGAAGTAAACAACAATAATGTAAACAACTCACCAGGGGAATTGGTGATCGAGGCATGGAAGCAGCTGAAGTTTATGAGACAGTAGGAGCACAAGAAGAAGTTGGAGATCAGAGCAGCGATGATGTTTAACTCCGCTGTGATGACAGGAAACAGAAAGAGGAAAAAAAATCAGAACTTGAAAATGTCAACTCATGTCAGTGCTCCAAACTCATCAGCAGTAAGAACTGTTTTATATCCGCTGTGTCCCACGAACCAATGAGGATGAAGGCCACAGAGATGAGGTAGCACAGCATATAGGCCCGGAGTGGCTCGCTGTTTTTCCCATAACCCTTTGCAAAGAATATAATGTACGGGTATATTTTGTCCTTGCACAGACACTGAAAGATAAGAGAAAGGATAAGAAAATGACATCATAATCATCTTACAGACGGATCCACTACGACTGTATTTATTTGGTGAATTGAAAAAAGAAAAACGTCTTCCTTTTACTACCACTACTACTACTACTACTACTACTACTACTACTACTACTACTACTACTACTACTACTAATAATAATAATAGTGTTAAACACTGAAGTGTAAAGCAAATCCTCATTTTCACCAAAGCCATTGACATTTCATTCAAATGTTCACAGTATGTACAGTAAAACACCTATTCCTTTCTATTCTACTGTTTTCTATTCTAATCAGGATATGACAGGTATAATAGAACCTAAAGGGGGCGCTAGAGCATTAGGACATATGGATCAAAGGAGACAAATACATTTTCTACTTGTATAAAAGTGATAAATTGTTTACATTTTGTGAAAATAAGAGTTTTTACAGTTCAAAAGCAAACCTTCATGACAAAATGTTATGATTTCATATTTTAAATACATTTTTTATTGTAATATTTTTCCCAGAAGTGCTGCATAAATAAATTAGAGTTGAACAAACTCAACAGAACAAGATTTTATCAGGATAATATTGTTGACATTTGAACATCTTTAGTCTCTATCATAAATGTCTAACGTTTGGTAATATTGTTTTTTTAATTATAATATTTAAATGATATCTTGATCAAAGCTATAATGAGATAGGATGGTTTCTCACCTGAAAGACTTTTGGTGCAGACACAAGAAATCCAAGAGCAGAGGACAAACTGGCTGCGAAGACACCAGCAGTGATGAGGTAGTAGAAACCAGAGAGTTGTCCCAACACCTGCTCAAAACATGAACGAGGCAGAGTTCAACAAACTCTTTTTTATTGGTGCACTTTAAAATGACAAACAGTGAGTTTTGAACCAAGCTGTTACCTTCACACTGTTGGCCAGCCCGTATTCACAGGTGTGTGTCAGGCTGCAGTGTGTGAAGTTCCAGCCCAGTTTACACGCCAGCCCCACACAGCCCTCAGTGCTGTTCCCAGTAATGATGTCACTCATGTTCCCAGAAGCATCCCGCACTACGCAGGCCCCTACAGGAGGACGGAGACTTATTACTGCGTTATTTCCCCTCCTTTGCTGTTTACTACAACCCCTGCCATTGCTACCAGTTGATTAAACATGTCAAACCATAGGTAGAAATAAACTTAGTGATGTTATGGTGAATGGATAGCCCACCAGCAGTTATTGATATCAACAGGTAACTGATTGACGTCCAGAAAATGGCCATCAGGGTTCCTTTGGGGATCGCAGTAGCAGGATCCTGTAAGATGGAGCAGTTTACAGGTCAGCGTTCACCTCGTTGTGCTCTGCTGTGGTGACTGTGTATCACGTGTTCATACTTTAAGGTCTCCAGAGATGTTGGCTCCAGACAGAATGCCGGTGGCAGCAGGAAAGAAAATGGCGAACATCTGGAAAAAACTGCCTTCAGAACCTCTCCAGTCTGGTGTCAGGTTTTCTACAAAGATGTCACCTGTAGAGACCACAGAGGAGCTGATATACCACCACGGACTAAAAGCAACAGATTCACTGAGAGCTCAGCTCATCAGCCAGTGTTTACATTACATAGATGCAGCTTTTCTTTAGTAGATTCTTTTAATTTGACACTTAGTTTGTCTCGAAAGAGGAAAAAGACAGGAAGCCTGTCCTATGAAAGACTATGTCACAATTTTTGGATTGTAACTCTACCAGGATATGAAGTCTGATTCATTTAGATTTTGACATCAAACCATTACAACAACATTTATTTGTCCAAACCATCTATTTACCTCGGTATCCAAAGAGTCCTACAGCCTGTTTCTCAATGGGAGGAGGAACTATGGTGCCTGCAAAGTAACTGGCGAAGGAGACCAAAAGAACCAGGAAGAACAAAATCTGAGCCTGTAGCAACAAAATGAAAAGATAGGGGATGTGACAAATAGTAAATAAGAAACCGGTAAACATTTTATTATGTTTCACCAAATAATGTAAAACAATTCATAAAGCGCTCACCTTGGACTCCCACTCCATTCCAGCTAGTGTAATGAACAGGAGAGCTGTCACAGTGATCACACCCACAATGCGAACATCGTTGACCGCATCAACCATGACAGCATTAAACTCCTGCATCAACCAACCAGAACAGTCACAAAACAACACACACAAATCACGCTTTTATTATTAAACTGGACTGAGTGGGTAGAGAGTTACGGGAACCCTCTAAAATGGGATTATATGGGATAAGAATTGTGCCAAAAGAATCAACCCAAAAATATACAGTCACACACAAAATATACCAAATAAAGCAACTAAAAAGAAGATTTTGGTTGCTTTGGGAATATTTTGTGTGACTGTGTATTTTTGGTTGATCATTTTGGCACAAATCTTAACTCATAATGTCATGCTAATATTTGAAAGCAGCAGATGTGGTTAAATTTGTAACAAACAAAATGTCTCACCTTCATAAACTTAAGTTAAACTTACAAGAAACCTCATGATCCAAGATGGCCCCACATTTTCTCTCACAGACTCAGTGCAAACATTTTGTCAATACGTAAGAACAAGTATGGTTTGATTGCTGATACATTTGTATTTGTGTATGATTAAGGAATAAACTACTACTACATTTGGTAGTGTACTTGTGTGATAAGGTGGTAAGCAGTATAAGCTCTATGAACTGTCACTATATTAAAAGGTTTGGTTCTTAAAAGTGTAATTTTAAAAATGCAAATTGCTTACAGTAGATTATTAATTTGGTCATTTTATCTCAAGCTTATGTTTGAAAACCTATACTATCCACAAATTCCACTTTTTTCTGTTGTTCTATTTATTTTTATTTATGAAGGTTAGGCTAGGTTTCATGTAGCAGTTCCTAGTTCAGTGTTCAGCTGATTAGGGTAACAATACACAAAGCTCTCACAAAACAAAGTAGTACCTGCAATAGATCACGGACCACCTCTGCAAAACCAACAGTATTGAGTGCACATGCAAGAGCGTTGGCAAAGGAGAAGACCATCCCAATGGGTCCTCCAATCTCAGGACCCAGAGTGCGGGAGATCATGAAGTATGCCCCGCCTGTAAAATATTTAACCCACAAAAAAAAGTTTTTATAGAGTAAATTGCTGACAAGCAAGGTTTCCATTGAATCATATCAACAGTGACCATAACTTGCTAGCATCCTCATGGCCTGTTGGTAAACCCTGTAAACACGGTAGCAACAGCTGAAAGTTAGCTGGAGGCTAACTAGTCTGCTGGTTTGTTTAGATGTGTATTGACATTGTCACTCTGTTTTAATTGGATACAAGCAGCTGAAATGAGTTTTCTCCGCAGGGTGGCTGGGCTTAGCCTTAGGGATAGAGTGAGGAGCTCGGACATTCGGGAGAGACTCGGAGTAGAACCGCTGCTCCTCCATGTCGAAAGGAGTCAGTTGAGGTGGTTCGGGCATCTTGTCAGGATGCCCCCTGGACGCCTCCCCAGGGAGGTGTTTCAGGCATGTCCTGCCGGCAGGAGGCCCCCGGGTCGACCCAGGACACGCTGGAGAAAATATTTCTCTGGTTTGGCCCTGGAGCGCCTTGGGATCCTGCCGGAGGAGCTGGTAGAAGTGGCTGGGGAGAAGACAGTCTGGGACTCCCTAATTGGGATGCTGCCCCCGCGACCCGGATAAGCGGAAGAAGATGAGACGAGACTCTGTTTTAATGCAATAAACTAAAAATACTGTATGACTCTTTCTTAATGTTATTGCTAAATACAAACTTAGCTTAGCCTAGTTTAGCTCAATTTAAAGCTGTACTCTGTAATTTGGTAAACAATGCAGCTTAAAACGTTTTTTTAATGCCTCTTAACAACAGTCTAACATAGTATAGCTACAAATATATTGTGGCGATTAAAACCCCCCCGAAAGAAATCAATAAAGTGGTTGTTCCGCAGTTCTCTAAAAACCGTTTTGGACCAAAAGATACTATTGGACAATCCGGCTGTCTGTCTCGCTGAAGCGCCTCACTTCCGTACTGCTTGGCTCCTCCATTAATGCGTGCTGGAGCATTTCAAAGCAGAACATGTGAAGTGAAAGAAGGACAGAAACGGCTGTCTGTTAACGCTTCCATTTTAGGAAAAAATACCAGAGTCCCAAAAAGAAAAACACCTTTCCAGCTAGCAGAAAACAAAAAAAGTTTGGACGTAGAAAGAAGAAAAACCAGGGGGAACATTAGCGTAGCGTTTCAATGGCCGGTGTTTTGCTCTCTCTTGTTTACTGTGGCAATGTGTGGTCCCATGTTAGGTGGGACATAAGGATTATACCCGGCAGGAGAGGTGAGAGCACAGAGATGTGTAGCTAGCTTGTTTGGATTTTACAGAGTGAAGCTTTAATGTTCCTTTCTCTGGCTTGGCAGCATATCTGTAAATAATTCAGCTAAAAAAGCTCAGCAACCCTGGACATGACCACGTAGGACAAGGTTGTTTACATCTAAAGATTTATATGCCTCAAGTTTTTTCTTGTATAGACACTGGGATTTAAAACAAGGTATACAAAGATGTCTGGCCAGTGTAACTGTAAATTGGGCCACAGATCTTTAACCTACCAAGTAGAGTATGGGTTGGGAAATGTCTCCTCATTGCTAACGGTTAGCTTTTTAGTGTAAGACAACCTGTCTTCCACTGGTAAACAATTAAAATACTCTGAAAAAGTATCAGTATCTGGATGACTCAAATTTAGCATAAAAAACTAGCATAAAGTTATTAATACAAACAAAACACCACTTAGGCTCCGCCCACAAAATACATAATCAATGTTTAAACATCAAAATGGTCTTTTATTATAACAAAAATGTAAAATAAGTTAATAATAATAATTATTGATGATAATTATTTTCTATATTATTTGGTCAACCCATTATTTACCAATTCACCTGGTTGTGTAGTTTATTATTGCTCATCTATGCTGTGAAGTAACATTTTTACTTTATTGTAAAGTTTCATGTTTCCAGTCTCAGGAGGTTGGATTCTGACTTTGCATGAACTCACCTGAGACCACTCTCCCGTTGGTGGCAATGGCAGAAATGGATAGCGCCGTAACCGTAGTCACCACCACAGACATCAGGATTATAATAGCAGTCAACACTGTCACGAAAAACATCAACATATTAGTCATAAACAAGATATGTTTATGAATTCTAGCTATAGTTTGCACTTCCTGGTTGTCCTAAACTTTTGCCAGGTTTGCAAGAAGTATCGACTGTATTAGAGAAAACTGCAGGGTGGATCAAACCTGTGTGTTTAAAGTTTTCTGGTAGTTTGTTTACATGCTTTTTGTAAAATATGTCATGGTAGGAAGTGCAAAAGAGTTACCTTATAAGGTGGAAGTCATGTGGAACAATAAAGGGCGTTGCTTATAAAAAAACACTGCATGTGTTTCAAAAAAAGCAGTCCACTGAGGAGTCTCAGTGCCGAGTTGCTGAGGGTGGATAGAGGCCTTTCCCACCCATATGGGATGTGTGATTACTAAAACAAAATGTCCCTATATTCCACATTTATGCCTAGGGCGCCTTCTCAGGTTTAAGCGTATCACATTTCAAAAGATTGTTTCAAAAATGTATCAACATTTTTGAGCTGTAAGATCTGAACAGGCTTTACTTTTAACCGGGCAAAATCAAAACAAAATACTGTAAATCAATCAAATATATACAAAATGAATCCTAGAGGGGAGTTAGATTGTATAGTAACTCATTTAAGATTCATTCTATCAGGTTCTAGCTGTAGACAGGAAAGATCTTGTGTAGCGGTTTGTGTTGCAGCAGATCTGAAGACACTCTGTTGTTTAGTTGCGATCTTGTGTTGAGGGTTGTCCATCATGTTCTTCATTTTATGAAGCGTCCTCCTGTGTCCAATCAGCCCTAGAGGCTCCAGACTAGTCCCCAGAACAGAACAGAACCAGAACCAGCCTTCTTTATCAGTTTGTTCAACTTCTTTCTGATCTCTGGCTCAGGTGCTGCTGCCCCAACAGGTGACTGCAGATGTGATCACACACTGGACCACAGACTGATAGAGCATCTTGCTGTTGACCAGTTCTCTGGACTCTGCCTCTTGTCCATCTCTGATCCACCTAAAAACTGCAGAGTTATCTGAATATTTCAGCAGATGACAGGACTCTGACTGCTACTGTAGTGTTACCAAATACGCTATAATCTGACCTCCGACCCCGGTTGACCATCACAAAACACTAATCCATCTTTTCCCAATAACTTGGATCATAATGACTCTTTACTATGTTTTAACCTGAATCAACATTCTTCCAAGGGTTCGGTTGTGTCAGAAGACCACTACAGGACTCTCTTTTATACTCATAATAACTCAAAGAACTTCTGATGTCCTTTTATAAATTACATGACACTTTAATCTGTTACAGAAATGCCTTAACGTGATTAATGCACTTTCTCTTACAGCACTAAGAATGTTTGATCTAGCTTCAGTATTATTTCATATTTCTACTGTGCTAAAAGTAAACCAGTATTATTCTTATTTAGCTGGTACCTCAGAGGTTAAAGGCTTGAGTCACGTGATCTTGGTAGTGTCTCCGGATTGGTCCACGTATCATGGGACTCCATTTAAGCTTTCCTCTAGCTGATCCACAGGTCAGTTCTCATTCAAGCTCCGATGAGTCACGTCTCAGCTGTTTTTCAAAGCTACACAGCTGAATCTGTCAGAGTCGATCGGCCTGCAGGCCGATCAACTATTTTCCCCTGAGAAGAGACACCACCTGTCTTTGCTCGTACCAACATGGGGACTCCAGCCTTTGATGCAACAAACCAGCCATGGGTCTTCTGAGCTCCCGGATCCCGGACGCAACTGAGTGCCGGTCGGCGACCGGACGGTCCCTGAACGGCCAGGACGAGTCAAAGGGGGGGTCATCCGCTTCCCAACGATCTACTCCACCCCGCCAGTCTATGATCCACTCGTACCGGTGGCGTCGGTAAGAACCTCAAGCTGGTAACCCTAAAGGCCTGTTGATAAAGCTAACAACTAGCTCACTCCAACACGTCCACTGATTCACCAGTAACTCCCTCCATTCACTCCTTACTCTAAATTAACAACCCTAGTCTAAACATCACCGACTCCAGCCATTAATCTTAAAGTAACCAACTTAGAACACAATATCACGGTGTTTGAACAGCTCACTCTTTTCCCTACCTCACTGTTAAATGTTTGTACTGTCGTCAGCTTTTGTAATAAATTCCAAAGATTTATTCAACGACTCCTACTTCCATTCATCAACCAAAGGTACGTAAGTTAATTCACTGCTAACCTAGTCAAACCTGTAAAATTAATCTCAGCTATAAGAAAAGGTATCGGGTGCAGAGAAGCCTCATAAATCCTTAAATAGACTGAATAATTTACAGAGGGTGGGTACAATAAACTCAACTGTTTATTCTACTACACTACTGAAAGTTTGAGGTGTTCAGAGTAAAAAATAGTGGTGAGAGTTCAGTTCCCTGTGGTGCTCCTGTGCTGCTGACAACCTGGTCAGACACTCAACCCTTCAGTCTCACAACCTGAGGTCATTAACCTTCAACAGTTCTGAAATGTGAAGAAATTATTGGTAATTATTATGATGGTTGGGTATAGTGGTGATTTTGAAAAGATTGGTAACCTGTCCAGAGTGTACCCCTCCCCCTGTGGCTACTGGAGAAAATAACCAGTTAGGTCATAGACCCAATGCAGGGTCCAGTGGGTATATAAACTGATGAATGAATTATGATGAGGGGTGCAGATGCACATAAGCAGTGTGCAGATGTGCATGAGTACCAAAAATAATGTGTGCGTACCATTTCTACCATCTTACTGCGGCATCAATCACGCATTCCCATCATTACACATGGGCGAGCTGCAGCCTGAGCTCAGCGACTCGCTTCAAGTTTCACTTTTCGTAGTGGCACCGTCCGATGGCTTCCTCTTATAGCAGCGGTAGCTTATTAACAAACACAACACCCGCAAACCAGCATGGATGGTGTGAGAACCGACTGCTCCGAACTTGAGTAGCTCAGTAGGTAGTGTATTTGTCCCTTTGAGCCCCGCTCCAGCTGGATCACTTTGTTGTGTCCTTGGGCAAGACACTTCCCTCACATTGCCTGCTGGTGGTGGTAGGAACGTCTGGAGGGACCTACTGGTCGCTTCGTCTCTGTGGCTACAATGTAGCTCACTGCCCTCAGTCTGAGAATGACGTAAAACGCTTTGCTGTCCATAACTTAGAAATGCTGCATACATATGTGGGACATTTACCTCATTGAATAAATTGTATGCAATTATTTCCTAACAATCAATGACCATTTTCTCTGAGGAAAACAATTAGTTGATATCACGGAGGATACTGAACAAAGTCTTGACTCCAGCAGTTTTGTTCTTATTGAGATGCACTGATGAATGTTTGCTGTTTAGAAGGTTTAATCTGTACCAAAGATAAACCTCAATGGCCTTTCGTTGGCAGGCAATTAAAATGAATGAAAAGAGATGACTTACCAATTCCTGCCTGCGAGGTGATCCATGACAACCGTAGGAACAGGATGACCCCCCAAATATTCAGCATACAGCGAACCTGTAAGTAAAATGCTATGAAAACAGCTGTGATGTTTATGTAGCAGCTACACAGTAGAGATGGTAAACCCCTTTGTTAAAAAAACAACAACAATCCAGTGAGGAATGTTTGAAAATCTTTAAAGGCACACTATGCAGTTTTGGCTTGTTTTTAGCACCCCCTAGTGTCCATTTTCAATCACTGTTGTAAAAACGTTAGCATTGTTTCTGCTCAGAAAAACCTAAATCTACCTGTTGAAATGTCTCCTCAGCCTTCACTGCTTTCTACTGGAGCGGTTCATCACTCATTCAAAGAAATCAGCTGTGTTCAAGCAGGGAGAGATGGGAAAAACATGCAGGAATTATGAGCTAAAACACTCTGGAGCTAGCATAACAGCTAGCCACACTGGGTTAGCCCAGGGGTGTCCAAACCTTTCCAGACAAGGGCCACAATTTCAATATTAAAAGTCCTTAGGGGCCACAAAAGTTCAATTGTATAAAAAATGTAAAAAAGTTTTTTTTTATTTTGACTTTTGTTTATTTGTACTGAATGCAACATTTTAATGTGCAGAACTACATATTTGCTTTCTTGTAGCAAGGGATCCTTAAATCTTTGTAAATTCAAACTTGGGTCATGTAGGTTTTCCTTTTAAAACGGCATCAAA
Organism: Callopanchax toddi; assembly: GCA_006937965.1. NCBI lineage: Eukaryota > Metazoa > Chordata > Actinopteri > Cyprinodontiformes > Nothobranchiidae > Callopanchax > Callopanchax toddi. The sequence continues at coordinate 127,424 of SSNR01000680.1, read as the reverse complement.
TTTCATGGATTTGATTGGTGGATTGTTATCTAGTTTCTTGGTCTTGAGAATCAATTTGAATCCATATTTAGTCAAGTTTTGTGTACTTTGTAGTAAAAGTCAATGAAGGTTTGAGGGTTTTTTTTAATCAGAAAATTTCATTAAAAGAAAAAACCTGAATAATAAAATATAAACTTAACCTTCAACATCTAAATAGTATTTTTAGTTCAACTGTGTTTTTTTGTCATTCTGCCTGACATTAGGAACAATCAGAATGTAAACTTTTTTTTACAGTTTGTCAACATCCTAATGGGGGAGTAAATTCTACCATTCTTGAAATCCTGACAAGGGCCACACAGAATCACTCCAAGGGCCGCAAGTGTCCCCCGGGCCACACTTTGGACATGCCTGGGTTAGCCTAACCCTTGAGAGATACGTGACTTTGTGAGACTTCAGGACCGGAGACTCATTAGTTTCAAACGTGGTATTCTGGACACAAGCAGCAGATGGGTCTGAGTGACTTTTCATTAACCCTGTAAAGGGTCAGATTAGTACATACTGGCAGGAAAAGATTTAAAAATATGATAAAGTTACAAAGTGTGGCTTAACTAAACATTAATAAATACAAAAGCTCACCATGACTCCAACCACCCAGCCAAATCTCACAGGAGCTTTCTCCGAGGCGCCTTGAGACTCTTCTTTGTCTATATCCGGCTCTGGCAGGCTGCCTGAGTCGGAGGTAGCTGCTCCATCAATTCCAGCCTCAGCTACCTATAATTAGAATCAGTGAAATGGAAATAATGGTTCGTTTAAAATACCTCTTGGTTGTCAAAGTTCTTCTTTTGTTTGATAAAATCACATATCAACCACTGAGCATATTGCAAATATAGATTCGTTGTCTAAGAATAAAACCATTCATCAATGAATGCAGTGAAACAAAAATCATCATTTTCATTTATATTATTAAAACATTTGTACTTTAAACAACCAGTTGTGTCTTAAAGAAATTACTGAGGATACCTTGATACTGATACTGGTATTGGTCTGATGCTAAGGTTGTGTACTTATACTCACGCTCATAAAAGTACTCCAATACTATAAAGCTGATAGCGTTATGCTCATCTCTCAGTTGAGCTGCAGCTAACTCTGGAGCAGAGTCAACTTACTTGTGTAGTAGTAGCAGTAACAGTAGCAGTAGTAGTAGTGATGTAGCAGTATGTATTCACGCTGTCTGAATATTCACAATACAGGCGCTACCAGTTCGTAATGCCCAGTCGATTCTCTAGCATGTTCTGGTTAGTCGTGTTTTACAACCTCTACTTCAGAATAACACACAGAAGGAGCCAGTAGTTTGGTTCTAATCAGCTGAGAAAAAGTATAGTCCAGTGACTGTGCAGCATAGTATGGAAAGCTGTTATATCATATAATCAAACACATTTTGATATTCCTACTAACTTTTTAGCTAAAAGCCATTTTCCCACATAAAGACTCAGCTAGCTAAGTGGTTTGGTGTAAAGGTTTAATATTTAATTATTTAGTTTTTCCATATCAGGAGATGTGACTGTATTAGTACTCTTATCAGTACTGGCAAGCAGTCACATGTAAATACTTGTACTCTGTTTGATAAAATTTGGTTTCAGTGTATCCCTAGAAACCATCTATCAGTAGCAGCCACAGAAATGTTTTATCCCTTTAATGTAACAATGTAGTGGATTTTTTATTATGTTTTCAATCTCTCAGAACAGAGAAGTGCACAGATGTAACACATTTTCTCAACCCTGGTTGCTGATATACTGAATCTACAGCCCGGATGTAGCTAGATGTTCCAGCTGTAGCTTGAATGTGGTTTGTTTTGTTAGAGAAAGCCCTGATAAGAGCGAGCAACAGGACATGTTCAGCTCATTTAGGTTTGACTGCCTTCAGGTTGATCTCACACTAAGTAGAGAGCAATCTGACTGCCTGTCAGTGTGCTGGGGAAAGTTGATTTGAAAGTTCAAAAAATAAAAATAAGTTCAGGCTTCAGAGTGATCAGCTCACACTGATGAGTGGAAACATGCACAAACTCCAACGTGTTTTAGGATACAAACTAATGTGGCATTGTGAGCGTGCAGCTGCAGTAGAGAGGGAGTGAAACTGTGGTTAAGGAGCAGGGCCAGGTGAGGGTGAGTAACGCAGGCTGTGGTGTGATGATCAGCATCTCCTGGTTTATCTGCAGCAGAGTGCTGATACAGGAGGACACACCTGGGACTCAACGTCACAGACTACAGGCATCAGTGTTAAATGAAATATTAAGATCTGCTGCTGTGGTGTGCGTTTCCATAGCTGTATGCTACAATTGTTGCTGAAACCAGGAAAATAAAACTGAATCAGGGAGGGAGAGTGTCGCAGCAGCGGCGCAGTGACGTTGATATCCAGGTTCAGAGTGTCCTCCTGCCTCAGCACTGTACTGCAGATAAACCAGGAGAGGCTGATTACCAACACGCCACAGCGTGTGTTAATCACCCTCACCTGGCCCCGCTCCTGCAGCTGCACTCTCACACACTCCACCACCACTCAGGTAAAATCACTCATCTCTGAACCAAGTTAAATTTACAGAAGCATCCCATGACATGCAGGACAGCATGCTCACCTCTTCCTGTGTGCAAACAGCCCTGTTATTATTTAGGCATCTTCACAAAGCAGCAATATAAGCTGGACTGTACGAATTTTAGGAAGTGAGAAAACTTGCTTCCAATGTCTTGCGGAGAGTTTCAAGAGACGGCCTGCTCTTCATCGTCTGGTGAGGAAACGAGTTGGCGTAATTCCCCAGCTGGGGCACCAGGTCCATGGTGCTGTAGACCGAAGACCGGCGCAGTTCTGCCCTCGAGCTGCGGTGCTCTGGTGTACAGCTAAAGTACAACACAGAATACTCATTACAACATTATTCCATTCTAACATGGCAAAGGCAGGAATATATTTGGTAATAAGTTGTTTCTAGATGTAGATTTTGGGGTTAGGGGTTTGACACCTCTGGTCAAAAGTTGAGGACCAAAAAAGTCACGTTTTTTTCAAAGATGCATTTCTGACACCAAATAAGCTTAAATCTACACAAGTGAAGTTAATGAAGAATAAACTAGTGGTCAGCACAAACCTCGAATCCTCTTCTGAAATAACGATGGTCGGGGGAATTCGCAGGTCGTGACTTGGAATGGTGCTGCCATCAAAGTGGTGTGAGGAGTACCTGGGCGGCCCCTCTTCATTGGTTGAGAAGTGGACGCTTTGGACCAACTCATTACGTCTGGATGCAATCTGCCCCATTGGCGTGTATTCTGATGAGCAATAAAGAGAAACTTTATAGACCATTATACACTTTACAGATTTATGCACCTGATCTCTACTGTGGGAACAAGCTTAGAGTGGTAGAAGGAAGGGAAACTAAAGGATGGAGTTTGAATTCCTTGAGCTTCCACATAAGTGAAAAGAGCATTGTTCAGTGCTACAATTAAGCAGTTCAAAGAAGCTATTTATAAAAAAGAAACTATTAATAAGAGCAGCCTTGAAGAGACAAGGTTACAATTAATCTGAGTGTGAAAAAGAAATGATCCTTCAGCCGCAATTTATCTAGGCTGACTACTGATTTAGTATAAAAAAATTATTAAAATTATTTTTATAAATATTTGTGAACATGTGTGTGTGTCAACACACACATGTTCACAAATATAACACACACATACAAATACAGGCAGTGCAGAATTATTAGGCAAATGCAAATTTTGACCACATCATCCTCTTTATGCATGTTGTCTTACTCCAAGCTGTATAGGCTCAAAGCCTACTACCAATTAAGCATATCAGGTGATGTGCATCTCTGTAATGAGAAGGGGTGTGGTCTAATGACATCAACACCCTATATCAGGTGTGCATAATTATTAGGCAACTTCCTTTCCTTTGGCAAAATGGGTCAAAAGAAGGACTTGACAGGCTCAGAAAAGTCAAAAATAGTGAGATATCTTGCAGAGGGATGCAGTACACTTAAAATTGCAAAGCTTCTGAAGCGTGATCATTGAACAATCAAGCGTTTCATTCAAAATAGTCAACAGGGTCGCAAGAAGCGTGTGGAAAAACCAAGGCGCAAAATAACTGCCCATGAACTGAGAAGAGTCAAGCGTGCAGCTGCCAAGATGCCACTTGCCACCAGTTTGGCCATATTTCAGAGCTGCAACATCACTGGAGCGCCCAAAAGCACAAGGTGTGCAATACCAGAGACATGGCCAAGGTAAGAAAGGCTGAAAGACGACCACCACTGAACAAGACACACAAGCTGAAACGTCAGGACTGGGCCAAGAAATATCTCCAGACTGAGTTTTCTAAGGTTTTATGGACTGATGAAATGAGAGTGAGTCTTGATGGGCCAGATGGATGGGCCCGTGGCTGGATTGGTAAAGGGCAGAGAGCTCCAGTCCCACTCAGACGCCAGCAAGGTGGAGGTGGAGTACTCGTTTGGGCTGGTATCATCAAAGATGAGCTTGTGGGGCCTTTTCGGGTTGAGGATGGAGTCAAGCTCAACTCCCAGTCCTACTGCCAGTTTCTGGAAGACACCTTCTTCAAGCAGTGGTACAGGAAGAAGTCTGCATCCTTCAAGAAAAACATGATTTTCATGCAGGACAATACTCCATCACACGCGTCCAAGTACTCCACAGCGTGGCTGGCGAGAAAGGGTATAAAAGAAGGAAAACTAATGACATGGCCTCCTTGTTCACCTGATATGCTTAATTGGTAGTAGGCTTTGAGCCTATACAGCTTGGAGTAAGACAACATGCATAAAGAGGATGATGTGGTCAAAATTTGCATTTGCCTAATAATTCTGCACTGCCTGTATTTGTATGTGTGTGTTATATTTGTGAACATGTGTGTGTTGACACACACACATGTTCACAAATATTTATAAAAATAATTTTAATAATTTTTTTATACTAAATCAGTAGTCAGCCTAGATAAATTGCGGCTGAAGGATCATTTCTTTTTCACACTCAGATTAATTGTAACCTTGTCTCTTCAAGGCTGCTCTTATTAATAGTTTCTTTTTTATAAATAGCTTCTTTGAACTGCTTAATTGTAGCACTGAACAATGCTCTTTTCACTTATGTGGAAGCTCAAGGAATTCAAACTCCATCCTTTAGTTTCCCTTCCTTCTACCACTCTAAGCTTGTTCCCACAGTAGAGATCAGGTGCATAAATCTGTAAAGTGTATAATGGTCTATAAAGTTTCTCTTTATTGCTCATCAGAATACACGCCAATGGGGCAGATTGCATCCAGACGTAATGAGTTGGTCCAAAGCGTCCACTTCTCAACCAATGAAGAGGGGCCGCCCAGGTACTCCTCACACCACTTTGATG